>WNGS01028596.1:0-12046 GCA_020271785.1 Procambarus virginalis | reverse complement strand
ATCTTGGCCTTGAGGTGCCACTGTATGGTCCTGTTGTATTCAGACTCTGTCGTCAGTATAAAGAGAGGCTCCGAGCTCTTAGCTGTTGTTGCAGGTTATCACTCAGGCTATGGTGCCAATGTCAGCATTGTCAAAATGATGTACCTTGCATACATCAGATCTTTAGTGGATTATGCTGCACCTCTGCTTGTTTTGATGCCTGAAAGAAAGCTTGGAGGGCTTGAAAATTGCAAACGAAGCCTTGAGGATAATCCTTGGGTGCCTCGTACCACAAAGATACGTAATATGAGAAAGGAACTTAATTTCGAGCGTTGTTGATCGTGTTACTGAAATTAACTGTCATTTGGTATAAAAATGCTTAGGCTACCTCATCCTATCCTTGCACAGAAGCCTCCTCCAGAATTTCTTTATTGAAGATCAGCATTGTTCCAAATGGATAACAAAACTGGAACTCAACTCAGAATGTATGGGGTTCATGATTTGTACCAAGAGAAACAACAACGACACTTTCCTGCACCGTGGGAGGTTACACCCTTTCCAGTTTTAATCCCACCTTTTCCACCCAGAAGCAATTTAGATCAGCCCAAGCTTTGTCTTGAGCAAAGCTCAACGCCTTAAGCCATATTGATGCTCTGTCCACAGAGCATTCTCTCTCTCAAATCATATACACTGATGGTTCCCTACACCGCACCACGGTGGCAGCTGGAAGTGCAGTTGTTCTGACAATGGGCGATGGCTTGTACTTTGAGTGGGGAGTCCGTATAAACAACTGGGCCTCTACCCTTCAGACCGAACTATTTGCCTTGCTCCTTGCACTGAAATATGTACAAGTCTCCAAACTTGATACATTAATTGTAAGTGACTCCTTATCATCCTTAAATGCTCTCAACTCTTAAGACATAATTGTAACATGCTCGTGTCCGAAGCTAGACACAAATCACAAATACAACAAAGTTATTAAGGATGGTAACAGAGTCCATTCATGTGGTGTCCATCTCATGTTGGCCTCCGAATGCATGATAGAGCTAATAAGTTAGCCAAAGAATCTGCCTTTAAAGGAGCCGTTGAGTGTAACCTTGGATTGTCAATGAGCAATCTGAGAGCAGAAGTACACCGAGAACTTCAACAAGATCTTGTAGATCTGAGGCAAAGTGAAATTGACACCAGTAATTCCATCTATCATCATACTATCATGCAAGAGGAGCCACACATCTATGGTTCATCCAATAAAATCAGCAGACTTCTAGATGTTACTGCTGCTCGGCTTAGACTCGGTTACAAGTATCTCTGGGAATTCTCATTATCTGCCGATGTAGACCTGACCAAATGTAAACTGTGTCAACACACTATGTGATGGAGTGCGAAAAACATACGTGAATTTAGAGACAATTCTATAACCAATGTTCCAGCGATGTGTAAATATTTCATTGAAAATGATCTGCTACCAGAAATTTTAACCAAATATCCCCAGTTTGCTAACTGTAGGTAGTAACTGAGTGATTGTAACCTATCCACCGCTGCCCACTGGATGGGGGGACGGTGTGCAGGACAAACATATAAATTGTGACACTAGCTCTCCACATATGTCAGTTGCTTAATTAATTTAGAACCTGTACTTGAGGTCGATCTCGAACCCATTGTTGATGAGACGACTTTTATTGAATTTTGTAACTAGCTCATCAAGATTGTAACTTGCTTAGCTAAATGAATTGTGGGGTTCAGTCCCTGAGCCCATTATGTACCTCTGTAACCCTTTCCACTACCGCCCACAAGATGGGTATGGGGTGCATAATAAATGAACTAAACTAAAAAACTAACTAGACGCTCTATACGTTTAGACGTAATTTAATTAATAATTAGTAATTTACGTTTAGACGTACGCTCTTTGGACGTTGAAACGAAAAATGTTTTTTGGCGCTCTATCACTCCCTCATCTATCCTTATCTCAACTATAGTATTTGTGCTTGGGGTTCTACTACCCAAAATCATTTACGTACTCTAATTACTCTTTTATTTATTTATTTATTTATTTATTTATTTATTTATTATTTATTTATATACAAGAAGGTACATTGGGATTGTGAGGATACATAGCATAGTAACTACAATCTTGTAAAGCCACTAGTACGCGCAGCGTTTCGAGCAGGTCCTTAATCTAAGAAAATTTTAAGTAGGTAAATACTTGCAAATTTATAAAAATGATAACAGTTACATAGCAAGAAAAAAATAAAAGATGAGAGAAAATTGTAGGTATATTAAAGCACATAGGTAGCTCAGATGATTGCAATGACAGCTTGAATGGTAGTTTAACAAAATTAGTAGGCACAATACAGCATATGGCTAGCACATAAAAGAAGACAGCAATGAACATATGGCTTCATGCATGGAAGGAGTGTGCATCATTGCATCACCACCTTTCTTACCCTGCACACTGAAAAGTCATATACCACCTTCCTAGATCTTAAGTCTGCCTTTGATATTGCAAATAGACATGTTATCTTGAGTGAGCTTGCAAGAATGAATGTTGGTGGTCGGCTTCTTTGTTGGATCAGGGGTTACTTATCCAACAGGAAGTCATCTGTATTTTTCCAGGGGCATAGGAGTGTAACAAGAGACTTTGAACTAGGTACCCCGCAGGGTGGTGTCCTCAGTCCTACCTTATTTAATATCTTAATAAACACGCTGTTAAACTCTATACCGAGCAAACCCAACGTCCACATCATTAGCTATGCTGATGATATAATGATACACACCACTGGGTATGCTAACACACAGAACACTCTTAACTCTGTATTAGATTCATGTCAGGACCTAGGTTTAATTATCTCAGCAGAGAAAACAAAGATACTAAATCGGCGCCCACCCAGGCAGGGAGGAGCTGTTCGCAAGATGCAACTATCTGATGGCTCCCAGCTTGACTATGTAAACAGATTCAAATACCTTGGCCTTGAGGTGCCACTGTATGGTCCTGTTGTATTCAGACTCTGTCGTCAGTATAAAGAGAGGCTCCGAGCTCTCAAGGCTGTTGCAGGTTATCACTCAGGCTATGGTGCCAATGTCAGAATTGTCAAAATGATGTACCTTGCATACATCAGATCTTTAGTGGATTATGCTGCACCTCTGCTTGTTTTGATGCCTGAAAGAAAGCTTGGAGGGCTTGAAAAATTGCAGAACGAAGCCCTGAGGATAATCCTTGGGTGCCCTCGTACCACAAAGATACTTAATATGAGAAAGGAACTTAATATTCTGAGCGTTGTTGATCGTGTTACTGAAATTAACTGTCAAATTGGTATAAAAATGCTTAGGCTAACTCATCCTAATCCTTGCACAGAAGCCCTCCAGACTTACTTTATTGAAGATCAGCATTGTTCCAAATGGATAACAAAACTGGAACTCAACTCAGAATGTATGGGGTTCATGATTTGTACCAAGAGAAACAACAACGGCACTTTCCTGCACCGTGGGAGGTTACACCCTTTCCAGTTTTAATCCCTCCCTTTCCACCCAAGAAGCAAATTAGAGATAAGCCCAAGCTTCGTCTTGAGGCAAAGCTCAACGCCTTAAGCCATATTGATGCTCTGTCCACAGAGCATTCTCTCTCTCAAATCATATACACTGATGGTTCCCTACACCGCACCACGGGTGCAGCTGGAAGTGCAGTTGTTCTGACAATGGGCGATGGCTTGTACTTTGAGTGGGGAGTCCGTATAAACAATTGGGCCTCTACCCTTCAGACTGAACTATTTGCCTTGATCCTTGCACTGAAATGTGTACAAGTCTCCAAACTTGATACATTAATTGTAAGTGACTCCTTATCATCCTTAAATGCTCTCAACTCTTTAAGACACAACTGTAACATGCTCGTGTCCGAAGCTAGACACAAATACAACAAAATTATTAAGGATGGTAACAGAGTCCATTTCATGTGGTCTCCATCTCATGTTGGCCTCCGAATGCATGATAGAGCTGATAAGTTAGCCAAAGAATCTGCCTTTAAAGGAGCCGTTGAGTGTAACCTTGGATTGTCAATGAGCAATCTGAGAGCAGCAGTACACCGAGAACTTCAACAAGATCTTGTAGATCTGAGGCAAAGTGAAATTGACACCAGTAATTCCATCTATCATCATACTATCATGCAAGAGGAGCCACACATCTATGGATCATCCAATAAAATCAGCAGACTTCTAGATGTTACTGCTGCTCGGCTTAGACTCGGTTACAAGTATCTCTGGGAATTCTCATTATCTGCCGATGTAGACCTGACCAAATGTAAACTGTGTCAACAAAATTATTCGCACACCCTCCGTCACTATGTGATGGAGTGCGAAAAGATACGTGAATTTAGAGACAATTCTATAACCAATGTTCCAGCGATGTGTAAATATTTCATTCAAAATGATCTGCTACCAGAAATTTTAGCCAAATATCCCCAGTTTGCTAACTGTAGGTAGTAACTGAGTGATTGTAACCTATCCACCGCTGCCCACTGGATGGGAGGCGGTGTGCAGGACAAACATATAAATTTTGACACTAGCTCTCCACATATGTCAGTTGCTTAATTTAGAACCTGTACTTGAGGTCGATCTCGAACCCATTGTTGATGTAACGACTTATATTGAATTTTGTAACTAGCTCATCAAGATTGTAACTTGCTTAGCTAAATGAATTGTGGGGTTCAGTCCCTGAGCCCATTATGTGCCTCTGTAACCCTTTCCACTACCGCCCACAAGATGGGTATGGGGTGCATAATAAATGAACTAAACTAAAAACTGTCCAGGGAGTGTTTCAGAGCATGGTTTGCATTTAAGAACAGGGTTTTGTAAATGTAGTTGACACAAGAGAATGTGTGGAGGGAGTTAATATTTAGCAAGTTAAGGGATTTCAACAAGGGAGCTGAGTGTTGTCTGAAAGCAGAGTTTATTATTATTCTGATAGCACATTTTTGCTGGGTGATGATGGACTTAAGGTGGTTTGCAGTGGTAGACCCCCATGCACAGATACCATAATTAAGATAGGAATAGATTAGTGCATAATATAGTGAGAGGAGAGCAGAGTTAGAACATAATATCTTATTTTGGAGAGTATTCCAACTGTTTTAGAGACTTTCTTAGTTATGTGATGAATGTGGGTGCTGAAGTTGAGTCTCTTGTCTAGGAATAGGCCAAGAAACTTTCCATATAACCAAACTTGCTATACAAGTTTCTCGAGGCAACAGATAGGATGGGGTAAAGACAGTTTATTTATTTAACACGAGACGACCACGCAGTAGTGAAACGTAAATAATGCTGACTAAGGCTGTGTCCATGAGAATAAAGATGAGCACAGATGTTTCAGAGTGCTATTTTAGTCAAGAAATGATGGTAAGGAAGTTTATTGCCTAGTGAGAAAAAGAGGAAGAGAGTATGAGGTGAATGGTGAGATCGTACAAAAATATTAGAATTTGTAGGTCGTGATCACGTCTCCCCAACTTATCTGACTTCCCAGCATTGCGTGGTTCATATTTCACAAAACCTTTCCTCCCCTCGCTACCTATTAGTTCATGGACTAGTGGCTCACCTTTGTTTAAACTAATCTACACACACGATATGAAATGTGAAAAACTAAATACACGCATTACGGTGGAAATGAATGAAAGTCCGATCTGACTGTATAAACGGAGGAGATCCAGATATGGTGAGTTGGTGTGATTTATATCACAAACGGTTAAGAAATGATGTAGCGATGCACTACTTGAGTATTTTTTTTAAGTTGAATGAAGCATACTATAGTAAGAAACGTTGAACGAATGTAAACTCAGCTATTTTCACCTGATGGACGAATAATTTTAGTTAAGGAATGTGAAAGAGTTGTGTCGGGCGGGTCTTTGGTAAATGTTAGCAACATTATGAAACAGAACAAGTGTTTGAAGTGATGAACTGCTTAAAGATCCCTTATTTGCTAGTAGAAAAAACAAGTAATAGTTAAAAATCCATGATATATGTTTTGGCTGTCTATCTAATAGCGTATTGCTACTTTTTTTTACTTTGTTGTGTTTTACATTGCTAACGGTGTAATGCACGGAATTTACATGAGGTAAACTCCTCCTCTTGCTGCTCATAAATATTGGTTGATGTGTGTATTTTATGGAATGTGACTCCTCTTATTCAAATCCTTTTTAAAACTAGATACAATATTCATGTTAAGCTTCGCCTTCTCTCTCAATATATTTGTTTGTTGGTGGAAGCATTTTTAAATCTAAAGACCTCCTACTGTGTCAAACTGTGAACAAAACGAATCTGATATATGTTTTGACTAGTCAGCTAATGCTACATTAGGTCTTTATGTTATGTTTTACATTGAATAAAGAAACACACACACCAACATCCCCCTCATTGATGAATTTAACTTACATAAAGTGAAAAACTACCGCATTTAGGTTACATTGAATAAAAAAAAACATCAGCAATGTTTTACCTCGTTATATTTCTCTTTTATACAAAGTAAAAATATGTGGATAAGATTTGAAAACAGAAGTTGCAAGTTGTGTGGGTTTTGTGTGGACTCGTGAGCTATGATTACTACATACGAGTTTCTCAAAGGAACCCCACATACAAGGTTCTCAAAGAACACCACATACAAGGTCTCAAAGAACACCACATACAAGGTTCTCAAAGGAACACCACATACGAGTTTCTCAAAGGAACACCACATACGAGTTTCTCAAAGGAACACCACATACAAGGTTCTCAAAGAACACCACATACAAGGTTCTCAAAGAACACCACATACAAGGTTCTCAAAGAACACCACATACAAGGTTCTCAAAGAACACCACATACAAGGTTCTCAAAGGAACACCACATACAAGGTTCTCAAAGAACACCACATACAAGGTTCTCAAAGGAACACCACATACAAGGTTCTCAAAGAACACCACATACAAGGTTCTCAAAGGAACACCACATACAAGGTTCTCAAAGAACACCACATACAAGTTCTCAAAGGAACACCACATACAAGTTCTCAAAGAACACCACATACAAGGTTCTCAAAGGAACACCACATACAAGGTTCTCAAAGGAACACCACATACAAGTTCTCAAGGAACACCACATACAAGGTTCTCAAAGGAACCCACATACAAGGTTCTCAAAGAACACCACATACAGGTTCTCAAAGAACACCACATACAAGGTTCTCAAAGGAACACCACATACAATGTTCTCAAAGGAACACCACATACAAGGTTCTCAAAGAAATGTTTGCCTAGGTAAAACACAGTTTATTTATCACAACAACCTGTCCTCTTAAAAAGAACGTCGCTTTTGGCCGTTTGCCCGTATGGCCAAATTTGGACGTAATTTGAAAATGAAAAAAAAATGAAAATAATTCGGATTTTTTTTTTCAACAACAGTAAGTTAAGGGTCCTCTGATAGGTTAGGTGGGCAGAAATTCTCATAAAGTTACAAAACGTTATGGAAAACGTTAGTTTAAAGTGTCCTCTCATAACTTCTGCGCGTACGCCGGACGACTCAAATAGAAAACGGAACACAACGTCACTTTTGTGAGTCGATTTCATTTCAAATTACGTCCAAATTTGGACGTAATTTAAGATTCCTTTGATGAAGTACAAAGAATGATTATTGACTAGTGGGAGAAAGAAGCAGCCACCATGCAATGTATGGTGGGTTCACACAGTTAACACCAGTTACTGAATCAAGTAATAAGAGTGGTGAATATTCGGTTTTTATTGTCCCGCTATGATATCATCAGCCTATGTTTTTGCTGACCAATGAGGTTAGCGGGTGGTGAGGGCGAGCAGTCATCTCGCGAGCCTGCAAGAGAGCGGATGTATTGATGTGTGTCGCTAACGAGTCGATAATGACGCACACACCGCTAAATGGCTCAAGACTGACCTGACGAAACAGTAACAGTAGTAAATGAACAAATACACAAGGGTCGTGACGAGGATTCGAACCTGCGTCCTGATACCTGATAATCAGGTAGTGATAAGGCAGTGTCTGGGATGCTCCCGGACGCAGGTTCGAATCCTCATCACGGCCCTTGTGAATTTGTTCATTTGATGCATCACGTTTAGTGTGATCTCTGTGTGTAGTAACAGTAGTAAAACCCAACTCAATGATACTTGCTATTTCATTAAGTTTGTCTAAGAAATTTAAACTAGAAAAAGTCTGCCCCCAAAAAATTATAATTTGTAGGTTGCGAACACGTCTCCTCAGCTCTTCTATCTTCCGTAAAACCTTTCCTCCTATCTCAACCCTATTAGTTCATGGTCTAGTGTTTCACCTTTTTTGTTTAAAACTAAATCTACACATGCGATATGAAATGTAAAAAAAGCTAAATCTAAATTCATTACGGTAGAAATGAATGAAAACCTAATCTGTCAGTATACACGGTGGCGAGCCACCAATAACGTTTTGGTGTGATTATATATCATAACGCAAATAAAACTCTGGCGGTCTGATCATCACATACTAGCTTCTTATAGGAAATGATGGGGAAGGTGAAGACTGTTTATTAAACACATCAGGTTGCCTTCTCTCTCAATATAGATGTGTGATGGTGGAAGTATTTAAAAAAAAAGTTCCTTCATGGTGTAAAACAGAGAACGAAATGGTAGTGTCATATGTTTTCGTCTAGTCCAGCTAATAGCTATTGTTACATTACTCTTATATGTTATGTTTACTTTGATAACAGCACAATGCTTGGAATTTTTATGTGGGGAACATGGCTTACCTATGGGAAGAACGATGTTGCGTGTTGAGACCTTTAAACCTAGTCGCCCGAGCAAACTTTTAAAGAATGAATGACGCGTTTTGTGGTGGAGTGGAGGTCAGACCGCAAGTGTTTGATGACGCAGTCTGCCGTCTCAGCGGCTGAGACACGCTGTTTATGCTGGGTTGGAATGTATGTAGGACCTTAAAACTAAGCTACCTAGCCAGCTTGAAAGTGTAAACTTAAACTGTGATGAAAAACGCTTAGTAAAATCATTGGATTAGTGATAAAAATGTAAACGGTCTAACCACTTTTGCTGTCCTAATGAGCGGTCATCTCGCGAGATGGAGAGAGAGAGAGCGGTGGTGCTAACAAGGTGATAGCAACACTCAACGCTAAATGGCTCAAGGCCATCCTGGGTCATTATTTTTATTCTGATTGTACATAAGCTAATATCTTCGATTTCAGGGTGAAAGGCTATATGCTTAATGATAAACTGTCTCAGTTTTTTAAATCATGTTGATCCTAGCAAGTTTGGCTAGACTATTTCACTATTGTCTCAGCTGGGAGATGCAAAAAAAAAATTTACACACAAGAAAATGATTCCCACATTCACTAAAGACTTATTGATTTGACTGCGTGAGATAACAACAACAACATATAGTCAGCCTTGATGTTAGCATTTTATTATTACTTTTAAGATGTAAAACTTTAAAACTAGAAAATGATTACTACATCCAGTAAAACGCTTACTGACTTCACTGAGTGATGCTAAATGCGACTTGACTGAGTGGCTGACTGCTTTTACTTACTCTTAAAAGTTAAATGAATCAGAAATATTTGTTAACGCCAAGTAAACAGATGCAACAATTGAAAGGAAAACGCTTCATCAAGTCGGTCTGAGAACTTTAAACTAAAAACCTTTTTAAGATGTAAAACTTTAAATTAAACTAGAAAGCTTTACTTAAAAGATAAATGAATCAGAAATATTGTTAATGCTAAGTAAACAGATGCAACAAGTGAAAGGAAAACTTTACATCAAGTCGGTCTGAGAACTTTAAACTAAACAAAAACTTTTAAGATGTAAAATTTACGAAACAGCATTGCTAGAACCTAGGTCTTAGCAAATTAAGCTATTTCACTAATGTTCCAGCCGGTCTTATTCTCATCGGTTGATGTTTACATTTTAGATAATGTAGGTCTTAGAGCGAGCCTTGAACTCAGTGATAATGAGCAAGTTAATTTAAAATATAATATCAAGGCTATGATTTTCCACGTTGCGTTACGTTATGTCTTACAAGGTCTAAACATTCACAAAGTAATAGAACGAACAACAATGGGTTCGAGATCGACCACAAGTACAGTTTCTAAATTCAGCCCCTGACATATGTGGAGAGCTAGTGTCACAATTGATATGTTTGTCCTGCACACCGCCTCCCCCATCCAGTGGGCAGAGGTGGATAGGTTACAATCACTTAGTTATTACCTACAATTAGCAAACTGCGGATATTTGGCTAAAATTTCTGGTAGTAGATCATATTGAATGAAATATTTACACATCGTTGGAACATTGGTTATACAATTGTCTTTGAATTCACGTATCTTTTCGCACTCCATCACATAGTGACGGAGGGTGTACGAATAATTTTGTTGACACAGTTTACATTTGGTCATGTATACATCGGCAGATAATGAGAATTCCCAGAGATTCTTGTAACCGAGTCTAAGCCGAGCAGTAGTAACATCTAGAAGTCTGCTGATTTTATTGGATGAACCATAGATGTGTGGCTCCTCTTGCATGATAGTATGATGATAAATGGAATTAGTAGTAGTAGTAGGCATCCGTCAATCCCGTGGGGTTATGGAGTTGTGCCCTAGGTGTCTAGTTGGATGCAGCGCCTGCTGTGGCCAGTTGAGTCCTCCGTCAAGGAGACGGAGTTGACGGGGCCAGTTGAGTACTCCGTCAAGGAGACAGAGTTGATGGGGCCAGTTGAGTCCTCCGTCAAGGACACGGAGTCGACGGTGCCACCTCCAGTGACCCCACCCGTGACCACCCCCGTGACAATACCAGTGTCGCACACTCTGCGCATAACACCGCAGCCCGTGACTTCCGTGACCCGGGGCAGGCGTGTCAAGATACGACCCAGGTCCCCAGTGACACAGACGTGGTGCTACAGGACACCACCTGTGGCAAAATGGGAGGAGACCACCCTCTGACTACATCCGTGACCACACCCGTGACAACCCATGTGACAACACCAGTGTCTCACACTCTGCGCATAACACCACAGCCCGTGACTTCCGTGACCCGGGCAGGCGTGTCCGGATACGACCCAGGTCACCTGTGACACAGACGTGGTGCTACAGGACACCACCTGTGGCAAAATTGGAGGTGACCACTCCCGTGACTACATCCGTGACCTCACCCGTGACCACACCCGTGACAACCCATGTGACAACACCAGTGTCTCACACTCTGCGCATAACACCGCAGCCCGTGACCCGGGGGAGGTCACGACGTCAGTGAACCACAGTTCGTGAACTGAGGAAGAACCTGGTGTAAGAACACCAGATTCCTACCTAAACACTTTGCCGTCGGAGGGACTAACACTTTGCCTTGGGGGGCACTAACACTTTGCCGAGGTGGGACTAACACTGCCGTAGCGAGACTAACACTTTGCCGTGGGGGGCACTAACACTTTACCGTGGAGGACTAACACTTTGCCGTGGGGGACTAAAACGGCCGTGGTTTTGCGGGCCTCTCGCTTGCGCGGTTTTGCGAGCCTCTCGCTTGTGCGGTTTTGCGGGCCTCTCGCTCTTTCGGTTTTGCGGGCCTCTCGCTCGCTCGGTTTTGCGGGCCTCTCGCTCGCTCGGATTTGTGGGCCTCTCGCTCGCGGGGTTTTGAGGGCCTCTCGGTCGCTCGGTTTTGCGGGCCTCTCGCTCGCGGGGTTTTGAGGGCCTCTCGGTCGCTCGGTTTTGCGGGTCTCTCGCTCGCAGGGTTTTGCGGGCCTCTCGGTCGCTCGGTTTTGCGGGCCTCTCGCTCGCTCGGTTTGCGGGCCTCTTGCTCGCTCGGTTTTGCTGGCCTCTCGCTCGCATTTTTTTGCGGGCCTCTCCCTTGCTCGGTTTTGCGGGCCTCTCGCTCGCGCGGTTTTGCGGGTCTCTCGCTCGCCCAGTTTTGCGGGCCTCTCGCTCGCTCGGTTTTGCGGACCTCTCGCTCGCTCGGTTTTGCGGGCCTCTCTCTCACTCAGTTTGCGGACCTCTCGCTCGCGCGGTTTTGCGGGCCTCTCGCTCGCGTGGTTTTGCGGGCCTCTCGCTCGCGCGGTTTTGCGGG
>WNGS01028585.1:0-14182 GCA_020271785.1 Procambarus virginalis | reverse complement strand
GGAGTCGTGGAGCTTTATGTGGGAGAGCGGGCGGCTCGATTGAGAATTGTGTGTCTGAACTCGGGGATCGAGAGCGTGGCGGCTCGATGTGGTCGTAGTCTGCTGTCTGCTCTGTGTCGAAGCTGTAGCGTCTTGGGTCGACTAGAACTGCCAAGCCGAGTACTACATTCTTGACTGGAGATTGTACTGGTTTGCTGTTGTTGTTATTGGTGTTATAGATTCAGCTACTCGGAACAAGTTCCAAGTAGCACGGGCTATGGTGAGCCCGTAACTTACCTGGCACAGGAGCTGGGCAAGAAGCACGGGCTATGGTTAGCCTCGTGGACAGGAGATGTCTCCCCCTTGCTGTTGTCACATCGCTGGGTTATATGTGATTACACTTCAGCTCCCTCCAACAAGGTGAGGAGAGTATTACCTGTAATTTGGGGAACGGATTGTAGCTTCTGTAATTTAGTTACTATTAAGATAATGAGAATTGGAGCGAGTATAAGATTAACTCGCTACAATACCTCAACTATGTATTTTGTGCTGGGGTTCTACTACCAAAATCATTTACGTCCTCTAATTACTCAACACAAAGCTGCTATTAGGACATATCCACTCTGGCCCCAGACATCACTCGGTACCGCTACTCAATCTCTGAATATGTTAGAATTAAGTCACTGCACATTCTCTCAGGTGTATATACATATATAAACGCTGAACTGTAATGCCAATCTTGAACTCAAAAGCTTCATTTGAAGTTTGTAACAGAACCCATGAGCACCACAACCAGAAAAATACAGTTTTGATATCCAAGAGTACTACTTAATCAACCTAGAAATGCTCTACAAATCAAGGACTCAGAATGTGGAATGACCTTCCCAACCATGTTAAATTAAGACTGTACCTCTGTCACCCAGTTTAAGATTAAAAGTAAACACTACCTAATAGTGTTTACTTTTAAAAACACTACCACCTTTACACTACCTAAACCTTACCACTACCTAAACCCCACACTTACACTACCTAACCTACCTTTAACGGTCTCCGTGGTGTAGGGTAAACACTCGCCTGGCGTTCCGCGAGCGCTATGTCATGGTTCGTATCCTGGCCGGGGAGGATTTACTGGCGCAATTCCTTAACTGTAGCCTCTGTTTACGCAACAGTAAAATGTGTACTTGGATGAAAAAACGATTCCTCGCGGCGGGGATCGTATTCCAGGGACCTGCCCGAAACGCTACACGTACTAGTGGCTGTACAAGAATGTAACAACTTTGTATATATCTCAAAAAAAAAAATAATAATAATTCCCTGTAACCTACCTTACCCCTCTATTGTCAACCCATTTCTGTTATTTTTTTAAACAACGCTGTTTTCGACCTATTGTATTTGTGCTGCTTTTTCAGTCATGTTCCCCCCTTCTTTTATCTTTATTTGTATTTGTTCTCAACTCATTTTATTCTTTATTTATTTATTTATTTATTTATTTATTCATATACAAGAAGGTACATTGGGAATGTGAGAATATAATATGGTAATTACAATCTGTAAAGCCACTAGTACGCGCAGCGTTTCGGGCAGGTCCTTAATCTAAGAAAATTTTTTTAGTAGGTAAATACTAGCAAAAATTATAAAAAGGAAATAATAACAGTTACATGGCAAGAAAGAAAAAAGAAAAAAAAAAAAAAATGAGAGAAAATTGTAGGTACAGTATAATAAAGCACTTAGGTAGCTAAGATTGATTGCAATGAAAGCTTGAATGGTAGTTGACAAAATTTGGTAGGCACAATACAGCAAATGGCTAGCACATAAAAGGAAGACAGCAATGAACACAATGATAAGGTTGTTTGGGTTAAGTACATAAGAATTAGGAGATTGGTAACACTAGATACAGAGCAAAAAATAAAGCTCAGTGTAGGAAACTAAGAAGATGAAATTAAGTACTTTTGGTTTTTGTTTTAAATAAGGCAAAGTTTTACAGTTTTTCAATTCACTAGGGAGTGAGTTCCATAGACTAGGTCCCTTAATTTGCATAGAGTGTTTACACAGATTAATTTGAGATTAAGATTTATGCTCAATTAGTATTAAGTTATAGATATTGATGTTTTTCCTGCCCGAAACGCATTGCGTAATAGTGGCTTAGGCATTGTATGTACTAGCTCTATCTATAAATCGATCCATTAATGTAACATCCCTTGTATGTATGTACCTTACCTGAATAAACATATTTATATTTATTTATTTATTTATAATACCTTCTTCCGGACTCGGAGTAACCATTACAATATTCTCAAAACCAACCGTCGTTAGGCGTTCCACGGCCTTTTCTGTCCAACTGTTATGTAGGCCGGTGAAGACCCTCCTTGGAGAATGGTTCATATTCCAAACACTCTTTAGCCAGACGTACCGTCCACTCCAGCTTTTGGTGGAAGTTCAGTTGGCATGTTGTAGGGAACAACAGCCGCTTCCTTCTATTATCTTCGTGTCTTGCATCGCTGGGTAGGGTTGCCTGTTGAGAGTTCCTGGGAGTTTGTACCACTGTTGTCTCGTGTCGTGGATCACAGCAATTTTTCTGTCTCTTTTGCATGTCCTTTTTACTATCACTGTCTCGCTGTCTATGAAAACTACGCCGTTTCTTCCTGGACATTGCAACGTGGTACGGCCTGGCATCGCCCTGTACTTGATAGTCATCCTCACTCTCACAATCGACAGTCCCAGTGCAGGATTGTTCATCACTGAGGCAGACCGCCTTGCCATTTCTCCAACACGCAGATGCACAGTACAAACATAGCAGGTGAGCACAATTTCACAATATCCAGGAGCGCCTACACTGCGACCGCACACGACCGCGGGCAGTTAAAATAAAACAAATAAATATGTTTATTCAGGTAAGGTACATACATAAAGTGATTTTACATAAATGGATCGATTTATAGATAGAGCTAGTACATACAATGCCTAAAGCCACTATTACGCAATGCGTTTCGGGCAGGAAAAACATTAATATCTAAAACTTAATACTAATTGAGCATAAAGAATAAAATGTGTTGGGAACAAATACAAATAAAGATAAAAGAAGGGGGGAACATGACTGAAAAAGCAGCACAAATACAATAGGTCGACAAACAGCGTTGATTAAAAAAAATAACAGACATGGGTTGACAATAGAGGGGTAAGGTAGGTTACAGGGAATTTATTAGGTAGTGTTTAGTTTTAATCTTAAACTGGTTGAGAGAGGTACAGTCTTTAACATGGTTGGGAAGGTCATTCCACATTCTGGGTCCCTTGATTTGTAGAGCATTTCTAGTTTGATTAAGTCGTACTCTTGGAATATCAAATCTGTATTTATTTCTGGTGTGGTGCTCATGGGTTCTGTTACAACCTTCAATGAAGCTTTTGAGGTCAGGATTGGCATTACAGTTCAGCGTTTTATATATGTATAATACACATGAGAGAATGTGCAGTGACTTAATATCTAACATATTGAGAGATTTGAGTAGGGGTACCGAGTGATGTCTGGGGCCAGAGTTGGATATTGTCCTAATAGCAACTTTGTGTTGAGTAATTAGAGGACGTAAATGATTTTGGGTAGTAGAACCCCAAGCACAAATACCATAGTTGAGGTATGGATAGATGAGGGAGTAATAGAGAGTAACCAGGGCAGGGCGGGGTACATAATATCTGATCTTAGAAAGAATGCCAACAGTTTTTGAAACTTTTTTTATATATTTAGAATGTGTCCCTGGAAATTCAGCTTGTGATCAATGAGAACGCCAAGGAATTTCCCATCTAATTTGTTACAAATTTGGGTATTGTTTATTTTGAGATTTATTTGATTAGAGGATTTATTGCCAAACAGAATATAGAAAGTTTTGTCAATGTTGAGGGTGAGTTTGTTGGCAGTTAGCCAAAGATGGACTTTATTTAGCTCAGTATTTACTGTGGCATTTAGAGCAAGGGGGTCAGGACTGGAGTAAATGAAGGTTGTGTCGTCAGCAAATAGAATTGGTTTGAGGTGTTGGGAGGAATTTGGAAGGTCACTAATGAAGATGAGAAAGAGGAGAGGGCCAAGTATGCTGCCCTGAGGAACACCAATGTTGATGGGTAGGGTGGGAGAAATTGAATTATTCACAGAAACATACTGGAGCCTGTCAGTAAGGTAAGATTTGAGGTATTGCAGGGAGTGTCCTCTGACTCTATAATGATGTAATTTAAGAAGAAGGTTTTGGTGGTTGACAGTGTCAAAAGCCTTACGCAGGTCCACAAATAACCCAACAGGGAACTCATTTTTATCAAGAGCTGCATGAATTAAGTTAATCATACTAATAAGTGCATCGTTAGTGCTTTCTTTGGGTCTGAAGCCATATTGGCAAGAGCTAAGTATATTGTGCTTGGCTAGATAAGAGTAAAGTTGCTTGTAGATTAGTTTTTTCGGACTCGACGCCAGGTTAACCCGTGTAACCCATTAAATCCTAAATATACCTTGATTCTTATACTTATAATATTGTATACGTTGCTGTCTCCATCGTACCAGCAGGTGGTGAGGTGCAATGTGCAGGTGTTGTTCATTGGTAGGTGACCTGGCTGGCTGGTGGTGTTCACTGCTAGGTAAACTGCTGTTCACCTAGCAGTAAGTATAGGTACCCGGGAGTTAGTTAACTGATGTGGGGATGTATATCCTGAGTCACTGCATATAATGCTCACAACAGAACAATGTATAATCAGATCATTGTATACAATACATTGAGAAAGAATGAAGGTTAGATCCGAAAATTTGGTTAATAATTAATACACTTTTCTGATCAGGGGAAAAAAGACACCAACAGCATGGGGGCCTATTTATTTATTAGTAGAACAAGTAAATAATTTCTGCGGAACATGTTAATGAAGCGGCTATAACTTGTATATTTTACAACTGCATAACATAGACATGTATAACTTTAAGTACACTAAATCAACTTAAGTGAACCCCGTAATAACATTAATACAGTATGCTTATAGCCGGGAACTAAATAAATCAAGATCTGCAGAACACCGAATACTTATTATCTATGAGTAAAAGTATGGCAAATGTATAACAAATTTGTTATGGAGAATCGGGGCATTTAGAGTACATTTGTGAATTCTTATAATTAGCATATATAATTAGCAGATATAATTATCTGAGTAGCATATAATGACCTAAACACGTAACATTTAATAATGCCCTGTCCAGGTGACCCGAAAAGACGAATGTAAATTCGTAATGAATTAGTACGTAAATTAACCAGTACATGCAGAATATTCATAGAGGGCAAAACTAACATTACTCCTACAAGTCAAAGTAGCTGTGGACAGCGGAACACTTAGGGGCCGGCGCTGCACCCCCCCCCCACCCTTTAAGCCAGCAGCAAAGGACGATAGACATAAGACTGTTGCTTAGTTTAGCGGACTGCACCCAGGAATGGGAGGAGGGTGGGTTTGACTTGCGAAGCGGAGCGTGGCGAGAGCAGGAGAGAGCGCATGCCCTTTGATAAATTGATGAAGATTAAGCCACCCAAAAGGTGGCACGGGCATGAATAGCCCGTAAGTGGTGGCCCTTTTGAGCCATTACCAGTATCAAGAGCTGATACTGGAGATCTGTGGAGGTGCAACTGCACCCTGCGTGACGGGAGATGTCTCCCATACATGCCCTCTCCTAATTCCCACTGTATATAGGACCCCGGCCTTTGTGCTGCTCGCACAGCGCCTGCGGATCTCGCTGTGCAAATGTCTTTTCTGATCAGGGGAAGAAAGACACCGACAGTATGGGGGTTTATTTATTACATAGTAGAAGTACAAGTAAATTAGTTTCTGCAGAACATGTAAATAGTAAGACTTAACAAAGTAACATGTCCATGTCTAACTGAGTACAATCAATCAACTTAAAATGTACACCCGTAGTGAATAAGAGTATGCTTATAGCCTAGTAACACGGTAAACGAAATTAATCCGCAGAAACCTAATAGCTTATCTGGTACTAGAAGTAAGGCAGTGGGCAAATGTAACCTAATTATATAACACTATGTATAACAGTCATATCTTCGTTATCTTCGTAGTATTTAGTTTTGGCTCTCTTAATTATTTTAGATATCAATGATGAGAAATTCTTTGAAAATTCTTTGGAGACGATTCCTAACCTATACTTAAATCTGTTATCATTTTTTTATAAATTTTGCAAGTATTTACCTACTTAAAATTTTCTTAGATTAAGGACCTGCCCGAAACGCTGCGCGTACTAGTGGCTTTACAAGATTGTAATTACCATTTTATGTATCTACACATTCCCAATGTACCTTCTTGTATATGCATAAATAAATAAATATCATGAAATATTACATACTTGAAACTAGCTGATTAAGACTAGCCCAGGAATTTTTTAATCAACATACAAGATAATCCGGAGGTCATCTGGGCTGACCCCTTGGAGAAGGCTTCCCTGGGTGTGAACTCTAAAAGGGGGGGGGGGTTATGGGTGTTACACCTATGTGGTAGATTCCAATTATATTTTTTTTGTTATTCCAACAAATAATTGGTTGTTATTCCAACCCTTCCTCACGTACCACTGTATGTCCCACAGTACCCGTCCATCACCGTACACAGTAGAATAGTCGTGAATAGTTAAATTTTAATGATAATTGTTTTTTCCAGTCCCTATTGTTGTGAAATTTACATACTATTTTTCATGCTATTCGAATATCATCGATCAGCTACATGCTATTGAAAGTTCATAGTTTTGTTTTGAGAAGTCTTGGTAGTTCTCAGTAAATTATAATAAGCACTATTAATTGTTACATATAACAATGATGCTTCGCGAATCAACATTATATACAATAGTGTATGCTTTGAAAATCTCAAGGCAATGGATTGCAGGAACGTCAACAGAAAACGATGTTACGGTGGAATCTCTATGGGGTACACTTTATTTATTTATTTATATATATACAAGAAGGTACATTAGGGATTAACAGAGATCATAGAGTTTAAGTTGAAATTACATTCTTGCAAAGCCACTATAGCACGCAGAGCGTTTCGGGCAAGTCCTTAAACTAACAGATAATTTTTAGATTCCCTTCCCTGTTGGCTTATTTCTGGACCTGGGTAAGGCTTTTGGCACAAAATTCAAAAATTCAAAATTCAAATGTTTATACAGGTAAAGTACATACATACAAGGTGTGATACAAACATTGATGGATTTATAGATAGAGCTAGTACATACAATGCTTAAAGTTACTATTTCGCAAAGAATTTCGGGCAGGAAAAACACTAAGATTAGTGTTTAGCAGCAAAAGCTGCTAGACTCTGTTATTGTGTCGTCCCAAGATATACCTGTGGAACGTGAAGGTGAAAAGTGTATTGAAATAACTCAGGCTCTCATAAAAAACGAATTGCAGGTCATTCTAAACAAAACAGACATTATTGCTGCCTACAGAGTAGGCAAAAAGAATCCATCAGGACAAAACCAGCGGAAAATTCGCCTGAAGCTGACTTCCCAGTCCATGAAATTTCATCTTGTTCGGTCAGCTGCATCCCAACGGAAGGGAACATACATCAACGAGTGCTTGACTAGAAAAAGACAGCAACTCTTCTACCGCCTGCGTCAAATCCGTCACCAAAACCCAGATGCCATTCATCAGTGCTTTGTTAGAGATGGATTGATTAAAGTTAGGAAAACATCAACAGGTAAAATGTTTACAATTGCTAATGAGGATAACCTCAACACTTTCCTCTCCCAATGTGGTTTGTCTCACCTTATTATCACTCTCAATGAGTCAACATAATTAACCCCCTTGTCACCTAGTGCGGGCTAGGTATCCTAAGTCTCTTTGTTACACTTTTTAAATTAATTTATAATTTACTCTTTACTAGTCATTTACTGGACTTAATTAATTGAGTGCATTAATATTTCTTTAGGTCTTATTAATTATACAGTCATGACTAAACTATTTATAGTTAATAATCATTAGCTTAAGATTGCCTGTGTTTATTATTCAACTTTTTTCTTTGATTTCTTTTATTACCTAGGTTGCCTAGCCTCGCCATACTCCCTTACTCCATTATACCCCTGGCTTTGCCTGTGTCTCAAATTGTTACTTACAGTGTACCTCAGAGTACTTGTAAGCAATCTACATCAATTTTCTTTTTTTTTGTTCACTTTGTGTTTGTATTGTATAGTCTTGTTTATATATTTTTCCCCCTTCTATATCAAAATTCTATTTTGTAATTGCCACTCTTGCCTTGTTATCCTACAACCAGCCTTTTTATGCAGACAAGTATAGACCCAGAACTAAACCTCTTATCCACTATCTATGACAATCATCACTTTAATGATCAAAATTGCAGATATTTTACAGCACATGATGTAAACAATGTATTAACACATAATCACAATATCTATGTAATCAACTTGAACGTTAGATCTCTAGGTAAACACTTCGATGATGTTAGTGCCTTGATTGAAACTGTTGACAACAAATTCTCTTTTATTATACTTACTGAAACGTGGTTGAAAGAGGACACTACTCAACTCTTTAACATGCCTAACTACTCGGCAATTCACAACTGTCGTCCAATTCAGAGAGGTGGTGGTACTGCTCTTTACTACCACCATGAACTAACATGCTTAAAAGTAATTAGAACTAGAGACTGCTGTGGGGAGTATATCTTCGCCAGTTTCAGAGTCAAGGGTGCTGAGTCTGTCCTGACTGTGGGAGCAGTCTATAAAATTCCTAACACTGATGTGTCAGAATTCAACTCTAATAATAGAAATCTAAAACGAGATAACAGACTGAACAAAAACCATCAAATTATCGCAGGGGACTTTAATATTGACCTCTGCGAGCCTGAACACCCTACTGCTGCTAGTTTCCTTAACTGTATGAATTCCTGCTTCCTCATACCCTTAATCACTAGACATACTAGAATCACTGATAGTACTGCCACGACTCTTGATCACGTCTGGACCAACATAACCTCTCCGCTTTCTTCAGGTATAATCACCGATAGCACTACAGACCATTACTCCACATTTCTATTAACAAACATTAACAAACCACCTCTAGAGACAAGGGAGATAAGCTTTAGGCTGCACAATGAAACTGCTATAGACAATTTTATAACTGCTGCTGCTAATGTCAACTGGGAGCCCGAGTTAGGTAACATAGGGGACATCAACCTAGCAGTGCAATCATTTCTTCAAAAAACTCTCATCCTTTTATGACACCCACTATCCTAGGCTAACGAAACAAGTCACAACAAAAAGGCTTAACAATCCCTGGCTTACAAAGAGAATACTTAAATCCATTAATAAAAAACATGACCTTGAGAAGAAGTATAGGTTAGGAACCGTCTCCAAAGAATTCTCAAAGAATTACTCGTTATTGCTATCTAAAATAATAAGAAGAGTCAAAACTAAATACTACGAGGATAAATTTACCCAAATAAAGAGCAACATTAAAAAAAACTTGGAGCACAATTTCACAAATATTGGGATCTAAGAAGATTTTAAATAACAAACCAACACTCCTGTCTAATAACGATGGTCAGCTTTCAGCCTCTGATTCTGCTTTTGAGTTCAATAGGTTCTTCTCTTCCATTGGGTCATCCCTTGCAAATGATATTCCATCTTCCAGTACTGATATTCAGGACTATCTTACAGGTAACTATCTTTAGCCCCTGCTATTGCATTGCTCTTCAACAAGTCACTTGAACTCCAAACCTTTCCAGATATGCTAAAAAAAAAAGCGAGAGTAACCCCGGTACACAAATGTGGTGATCTCACAGATGTTAACAACTACAGACCTATATCAATCCTGCCTAACTGTTTCATCTGTCGATGTAGTTGTAGAATGATTAGTTGTGGGCAGGAATTGGAGTACCAAACTTCCGCTGCTTTTCCTTAGTTTTATTATAAATATATATATATATTCTTGTACACCGGGCCAGTAGCTAGCTAGTGTGTAAGGGGAGCGCGTGTGGGCGCTCCGATGCCCAGGCTCAGTCTGGTCTGAGCTCTGCTGGGTAGGGCAGATTGCATTAAAATCTGCTGACAACGTTGTTTATACTTATCAAGTTGTTTAGCTTAAGAGGGTATAGGTCACCCTATGTGTGAGGGTGAACTGGCGTCCAACACCGCTCGGCACGCTATCATCGGCGTCCTCAGCGATCTGCTTGAAAAAAATGGACAACCCTTGGGCGTGTACCTAACTAACATTATATACAGTGATTTACCTATAGTGGCCGTAAACAAACAAGTTTTTTGAGACGTCCAACACCGTCTCGGACATGCATGAAAAATGAGTACATTCCTTAAAGATAAACCTCAAACTAAGCTATCCATGGAGCATCATGACTAACTAGCTAAATGGCTGCGCAAACTGGAGGCAGGAGGTCCGGCTGCAGGTAAAGGTGATAGTTGAAGAGTCAGCGGACCAGAAGTTGCGCGTAGGAGTTCATGATGCTCAGCCACAGTGTTACCTGTTAAGTAGATTATAAACGGCAGACACTAACGTAGGCACAATATATTACATGGCAATACATTGAATAAGCGACATTTCCACTAAAATATGGAGAGCACGAACGTGGCAGGAACACGAGGACCTACATAGTGTATAGAGACACGACAAGATCAATAAACTACACATAAAGATACCTGAGGTGGAAGGGTCTATATACATTGAACCGGGGGGTGCGAAACGATTGTTGTAATCACACTTAAATTTAGTCATAAAGCTATGAATGCTTAGGTGCTAGTCCGTCATGAACGTAGTCTTCCGCTGCCATGTACGAACAGGCAGGGAGAGGGGAACAGATAGAACGCATCCATTGTCCCTTACAGACTGGAACACCACAGTCACACGAAGATGAATCATCAGACTGTTGGTAGTGTACTGTCGAAATAACAGGTCTTGACCGAAGATTGTATGTGTGAGTACGTGGTGGGGTAGTATCGCTGGGCGTGTCTGAGACCGAAGTGGGTGTCACAGTGGTAGGGTCAGGCAGTACGTTGTCAGGGACAGGAGTGTCAGGGACAGGAGTCTGGGTGTCATCGTCGACAGTCAGACGGGCTAATTTCATGTGGTTGAGATGCTCATGTACTTGTTCTCCAGTGGCTAGGTTTTCCAGCTTGTACTTATTACCTGTGATATGCTCAAGAACTCTGTAAGGACCAAGAAACTTCTCAGTCAGTTTGTACATGGGACCATCTCGCCGCTGGTTGAGGATCATTACTAAAGATCCAGGTCCTATCCTCGTAGGTTTAGCATGAGCGTTTTGTAACCGTGTGAAATCGTCAGTAGCTTTAGAGAGATGTTCCTTGACCCTCTGGAACACCAGTTGAGTGTCTCTCCGTTTGACCTTAACATAGTCGTCATAGTTGTAGAGTGGCGCGGGAGGCGAGGAGATGATGGCATTAGGAAATCTCATGTCTGTCCCAAATAGCACAAAGTGAGGTGTGTCTCCTATGGAGGAGTTGACAGAGGAGTTTATCGAACATTGGACGATTGGCATAAGTTCATCCCATTTGTGACTGTCTCGATTGACTGTCACTCTGAGTGCGTCAAGGACCTTCTTGTTAGTTCTTTCAGCAAGGCCATTGCTAGCCGGCTGATAAGGCATTATATTGCACTTTTTGATGTTGTACAATGTAGCCAGTTGTTCCAGAACAGAATTGTTGAATTCCGGGCCGTTGTCAGAGAGTATAACCCTAGGTGGACCATACCTGCAAATTATATGATCATGAAAGGCACTAGCTATAGTTTCTGCAGTCTTGTTTGGAATTGGAACCAGTTCACAGTATCTAGAGAAGTTATCTACCATAACTAGGAGATGTTTATTTCCTCTGGAAGTTTCAGCAAAATTTGTTAACAAATCCATAGAAACACGATCCCAAGGTGCATTAGTCGTAGGGTAAGACTGAATCGGGTTCGGGCCAGCAACATGGCCTCTGTGAGCTAGGCAGGTTAGACATTGATCCACGTGACGTTCAATCTGTTTGGCCATTTTGGGCCAGTAGTATGTAAGACGAGCCTGCTTGATGGTGCGGTCCTTGCCAGGATGCGCACTGTGTGGGGCGTCGTGAACAAGTTTTAACACGGTAGGAACTATCGACGCAGGAATAACAAGTTGATGTACCAGTCTGGCAGGAGATCCAAGCATAACTTTGCGATGGAGCACATGATCTAAGAGTACTAGTTCCTTGAGTGGTACGGGTGGCTTGACCGTAAGAGTCGTGTGCGGGTCCACGAGAAAGCTTATGATCGGTGCCCACATTGGGTCTTGACGTTGTGCGAGTTCTACATCTCGCAAGTCTAATGAAGGGTATTCAACGTGAACAGAAGCGACGTAACGAGAGAGAGCATCGGCAACTACATTGTGTTTGCCAGGTAAGTATCCAAACGTGGGTAGGAACTCTTGTATGGTGAGCGACCAACGGGCAAACTTGCCTATGGGGTTCTTGTCTCTGAACAAGGGAATGATAGCTTGGTGGTCCGTCAGGACATGGACAGGGTAGTTATAGATGATATCTCTGAAATGTTTGAGTGCCCACACGACAGCCAACGCTTCACGCTCGGTTGTCGAATAATTCTTTTCAGCTTTGGAGAGGACTCGGCTCGCATATGCAATGGCATGTTCCTTTCTGTCGCTAGTTTGAGCGAGTACGGCACCTAACCCAATGTTACTGGCGTCAGTAACTAAAATGAACGGTTTGGTGAAGTCTGGGAACTTGAGAACGGGAGAAGATATCAGGGCTTCTTTGAGCGTTTGAAATGCTTTCTCTTGATCCATTGTCCAAACGAACGGAACGTCCTTCTTAAGGAGGTGAGTGAGAGGAGATGCAATCACTGAATAACCGGCAATGAAATGGCGGTAGAATCCAGCTAGCCTACGAACTTTGTACAGCTTCAGCATTATGAGGGACTGGAAAGTTCTTGACAGCTTCTATCTTTGAATCTAGAGTGGTGATGCCTTGTGAGGTGACGCTATGGCCGAGAAACTGTATTTTTTCTCTCATGAAGGCGCATTTGCTGAGTTTGATTTTCAGATTGGCTTCAGCTAGTTTCTGAAGACTCGGTCCAAACTTTGGAGATGTGACGGTACATCCTTGGACATGATAATGAGGTCATCGAGGTAGACCATGAGGGTATTCCTATCATTCGTCGGAACAGGTCTGTCATAAGCCTTGAGAAGGTAATAGGGCTGCTGCGTAAGCCAAAAGGCATGCGAGTGTACTGGTAATGACCATTAGGGACGGAAACGCCGTCAGTTCTCGACTTTCTGGGTCGAGCGGTATCTGCCAAAATCCTTGCAATAAATCAAGTGTGAAAAAACCTTATTCTGACCTATGTTCTGCAATAAGTCAGTAAGCACAGGAAGTGGAAATCGATCGGAATCGTAACTTGATTAAGTTTCCTGAAATCAACGACGGGACGCCAAGAGCCATCCTTCTTGGGTAAAGATTAACGGAGCATTCCACGGTGTGAAGTACTTCTTCAATAACGCCATCGTGTAACATCTCGTCAATGAGTCGGTCTGCAACAGCTCGTTGAGAATGAGGCAATCTGTACGCGGGTACAAAAATTGGGCGAGTACCTGGGCAGTGGAATTTTGTGAGTAATGAGGTGCGTCAGTCCAAGTTGTTCACCTGTCAGTGCAACAACGTTGCGATGCTTGTTGAGGATGGCCAATAACTGAGATTGGGCGTCAGGGAAGTCAGTGCACTAAGATGCACAGGGAGATCGCGATCTGATCTGGATTGTTGTGTGAGAGAGTGCATGTACCATTTGGTCAGTAGGACCTCATCCACTACTCGCACGGTAACGAATAATGGGCAAAGTCAACAATGTGTGTGCCTGATGCAAGGTGAATGTTGGCATTGGTGACGTTGGCAACATAAACAGCGGTAGTGTTATTCTGCACCTGATGTAAGGACGGTTTACGTAGGTACCATTGATTTGACATGTGTCACTGTCAGCTATTATGTGTTCTAGGTCAGATACACCAGGTATTTTGACAATAAACTTTGTTAGTGCATGAGAATGTAGTACTGTGTCTTGGTGTAAGATGCCTCTGACCTGACTGATGTTAGACTCCAGGCAAGTAAGGTAATGAACAATCGCTGGGGACCTTGCCAAAGATTCATTGACCTCACCGACTGCGAGACTGTGGAAACGTGCGTTGGTTG
>WNGS01028583.1:14514406-14520286 GCA_020271785.1 Procambarus virginalis | reverse complement strand
AACAGCACAATCTGTTGCTACGTAAGACCAAACACACGCCCTATACTAAATATGGTCAATTCCATTTCAATATTTTCCAATTGCACTGACAAATTGAATATGCTATCTTCAATGATGTGACGGATACTATGAGACATACTATGGGACGTGAGGAAGAGTTGGTGCCTGGTGGTAGGAAATAACTGGAAATCTCCCACAGAGAACTATGAACATTAGATGCATAAGAACTATAAAAGTTCAGCCACGAAGGAACTATGTTATAGCGAGGAGCGCGTTGTAATTCCCAGAAACACTCCAAAACAAACCCCCTGTAGAAACCTCAGCACAAAACCCTGGCACACCCCTGCAAAAAACCTGACACAACCTCTGCACAAACCCCCTGAAATCCCCCTTCACAAATCCCTGACACACCCTTCACAAACCCCTGACACACCCCAGCACAAACTCCTTACACACTCTGCAGAAAACCCCTGACACACCTTTGCACAAACCTCTGAATCACCACTGTGCAAGCTCCTGACACACGACTGACACCCCTCTGCACAAACCCCTGACACGCCCCTGCACAAACCCTGACACGCCCCTGCACAACCCCTGACACGCCCCTGCACAAACCCCTGACACGCCCCTGCACAAACCCTGACACGCCCCTGCACAAACCCTGACACGCCCCTGCACACACCCCTGCACAAACCCTGACACACCCCTGCACAAACCCCTGACACACCCCTGCCCACACCCCTGCACAAACCCTGACACGCCCCTGCACAAACCCTGACACACCCCTGCACACACCCCTGCACAAACCTGACACACCCCTGCACAAACCCTGACACGACCCTGCACAAACCCCTGACACGCCCCTGCACAAACCCTTGACACACCCCTGCACAAACCCCTGACACGCCCCTGCACAAACCCTTGACACACCCCTGCACAAACCCCTGACACGCCCTGCACAAACCCTGACACACCCTGCACATGCCCTTGATACACCTTTGATTTTTGTCATCTGCAAAGAATGATACGAAGCTGTGACTTGTATTTTGTCTATGTGCTTTTCCTTATTCTCATATCAGATACAAACAAAAATACAAGTCACAGCTTCTTATCATCCTTTGCAGATGACACAAAAATCAGCATGAAAATTACCTCGGCTGAAGACATTGAAAAACTTCAAGCAGATATTAATAAAGTTTTCGACTGGGTAACAGAAAATAACATGAAGTTTAACAGTGATAAATTCCAAGTACTCAAGTACGGCAAAAATGAGGACCTTAAACATAATACAGGGTACAAAACACAATCAAATGTGCCCATAGTAGGAAAGCACCATGTAAAGGATTTGGGAATAATGATGTCTGACGACCTAACGTTTAGGCAGCATAACCAAGCAAATATTGCGTCAGCCAGAAAAATGATAGGATGGATTACGAGAACTTTAAAATCCAGGGATCCCATCACAGTGGTTGTACTATACAAATCACTTGTACTGTCCCGTCTTGAGTACTGCTCAGTACTCACTTCCCCCTTCAGAGCAGGAGAGATTGCTGAAATAGAGGGAATACAGAGAACATATACGACACGCATAGACGCAGTAAAACACCTAAATTATTGGGATCGTCTCAAAGTTCTCCAAATGTACTCACTAGAAAGAAGACGAAAGAGATATCATATAATATACACATGGAAGATACTGGAGGGCCAAGTACCAAATCTTCACAGTCAAATAACAACGTACTGGAGTGAACGATATGGAAGAAAATGCAGAATAGAAGCAGTGAAGAGCAGAGGTGTCATAGGCACAATCAAAGAACACTGTATAAACATCAGAGGTCCACGGTTGTTCAACACCCTCCCAGCGAGCATAAGAAATATTACAGGAACAACCGTGGACATCTTCAAGAGGAAACTAGATTGTTTCTTCCAAAGAGTTCCGGACCAACCGGGCTGTAGTGGGTATGTGGGCCTGCGGGCCGCTCCAAGCAACAGCCTAGTGGATCAAACTCTCACAGGTCAATGTTACGTTGAATTCTATCTATCCCTACATTTGATAGTGAGAAAGTAAAGCAAAGTAAGGAAGAAAAGGAATAAGGAAAGGAGGGACGAAGGATGGGTAGATAAGGTGGAAAGGTTTAGAAAACGTGGACAGGGAAGGGAAACTCGTCTGTGGGGCAACAGAAAACGAGGGGTGCATGGGAAGAGGGGAGGTAGGAGGAGAAGGAAATGTGAAGGAGAAGAGTGTAAGTAGGTGGGATAACAAGGAGTAGGGAGAGTAGACTCACTGATGTTCTATCTATGATGTTATGCTGATGTTAATTTTACTTTACATATTCTATATAAGCTGCCACCACCTGTCTCCTTCGCAAACTATATCTGACTTCCACTTAAGCAATGGACAGGACACTGCTTAAGAATACCCGAGGACGCCGCAACCTGAATGAGGGGAGGCTTAGATGGCGCGCGCCTCACTGCCAGCCCTCACTCACTCACTCACTGGTCTCCCGTGCCTCTCTCTCGTTTCCTCATTTTATCCCTACTCGAGTACTCCATCAAGTTATCTCTAGCCTTAACTCTTACTTGAGGGGACATTGATTCAAACAGAGCACTGAACAAAAGTCAAGCTTGTTATTCTACACATAGACATTTATTGAATCAAATTATTTCAATTTCCAGCAATGAATACTAGTTCTTACTATTTAACATTTTGCCATCCTATTATTTAACACAATATTGAACAAATTAAAAAGGGGGGGATCACCCACTCCATACACGCCCACACATAGCTTGTGGGCGTGTATGGTGCATGACACCATGTACGGTGTATGATACACCATACATGGCTAAATGGTTCAGACTCCACTAACTTGTCAATACTAAGACCCATTTTGGTTTAGACAACAAATAACTGAACTCTCACCTTCTCAACTCAGATGGATACACCGTAAGGGTGCCTGGCTGTAACCTGTCAGGGCGGGAAAGCTGGCTGGTCGCCTTCTCTCTGTGCAAGGCGGTCGCTAACTGAATCCACCAGCCACCCCCAACGTGGGGAAGCTGGGTCTCTTCCTCGTGCCCTAATAAGGACTGGAACAGGCCAAGCTAGCCCTTATCAACCTGAGTACTACCATGTCAGCAGATTGAAGCTAGTCAACACCTCACTCGTACCATCTCGCTCCTCACAACACGCACACACACATACAACCGCCCACAATTACAACTCACGATTATACATGAAAGAGTGCAAAATACTAGCACTGTTACATCAAGCCTGTCCTCGGCCGGGCTTGGGGAGTAGAACTCCCAGACCCCATCAACCAGGTAACCCCCTGCACATGACCCTGACACACCCCCCTGCTCAAACCCCTCACTCACCCTTGAACAAACCCCTGACACACCTAGCACATGACCCTGACCCACCCTCCCTGCACAAACCCCTGACACACCCTAGCACATGACGCTGACCCACCCTCCCTGCACAAACCCTGACACACCCTAGCACATGACACTGACCACCCTCCCTGCACAAACCCCTGACACACCCTAGCACATGACCCTGACCCACCCTCCCTGCACAAACCCCTGACACACCCCTGCACATGACCTGACCCACCCTCCCTGCACAACCCCTGACACACCCTAGCACATGACGCTGACCCACCCTTCCTGCACAAACCCCTGACACACCCTAGCACATGACGCTGACCCACCCTCCCTGCACAAACCCCTGACACACCCTAGCACATGACACTGACTCACCCTCCCTGCACAAACCTCTGACACACCCTAGCACATGACACTGACCCACCCTTCCTGCACAAACCCCTGACACACCCTAGCACATGACGCTGACCCACCCTCCCTGCACAAACCCCTGACACACCCTAGCACATGACGCTGACCCACCCTCCCTGCACAAACCCCTGACACACCCTAGCACATGACACTGACCCACCCTTCCTGCACAAACCCCTGACACACCCTATCACATGACACTGACTCACCCTCCCTGCACAAATCCCTGACACACCTAGCACATGACCCTGACCCACCCTCCCTGCACAAACCCCTGACACACCCTAGCACATGACACTGACCCACCCTTCCTGCACAAACCCCTGACACACCCTAGCACATGACACTGACCCACCCTCCCTGCACAAACCCCTGACACACCCCTGCACATGACCCTGACCCACCCTCCCTGCACAAACCCCTGACACACCCTAGCACATGACGCTGACCCACCCTTCCTGCACAAACCCCTGACACACCCTAGCACATGACACTGACCCACCCTCCCTGCACAAACCTCTGACACACCCCTCAACAAACCCCTGACACACCCTAGCACATGACACTGACCACCCTCCCTGCACAAACCTCTGACACACCCCTCAACAAACCCCTGACACGCCTATGCACAAAAACTTGACAAACCCATGCACAAACCTCTACACAATATCCTGACACACCCTCTCCACAAACCCTCTACAAACACCTAAAACACCCTAGCACATTCTCCTGACACTCCCTATGCACAAACCCCTGACATACCCTTGCACAAACAAATGACTCACCCCTGAAACACCCCCTGCACAGACCCCTGACAATCCTCTGCCCGCACTTCAGAAAACCCCTGCACAGACCTATGACACATCACTGACAAACCTCAGCACAAATCCCTGACACCCCTGATCTAACCCCTAACATACCTTGACACACTCCCTGCACAAACCCCTGTCAAAACCCTGTGACAACCCTGCATACATGCCTCTGACACACCCCAGCAAAAACTCTGACACGCCACTGCACAAACCTCCCTGACATATCCTTGACACACCCCTGATACACCAGTGCACAAACACCTGACACACACCTCCAACAAACCCCATGACATACCCCAACAAAAATCCCTGACATACCCCCAAAAAAATCCCTGACACACACACCCCGCACAAATCTATGCACAAACCCCCAGAAACACCACTGCACAAACTCTTGACACGACCCATGCTTAAACCTTTGACATACCTCTTACAAACCCATGCACAATTTCCTGACACACACCCTTGCACAAACCCCTGACACGCTCCTGTACAAACCTTGAAACCCTCCAGATACACTTCCTGTGTTGGTCCAGATGACCAACACAGACCCCGGACACATCCCTTCACAACGACTGAAACGCCTTTGCACAAACCCCTGACACACAGGGGTTTGTTCAAAGCAAAGCCTGACACACCCCTACATAAACCCCTGACACACCTCTGAACAAACCAATGCACAAACCCCCGACATACACCTGCGCAAACCACTCACACAACCCCTTCACAAAACTCTGACATACCCCAGCACAAACTCGTGTCACACCTCTGCACAAATCCCAGAAACACCCATGACACGCTATCAAACGTATAGTTATCATGACTGTATATTGTTGGAGCGGACAGTCCTCGAGTGGACATAATTATGATATTATTAATTATTCTTTTTTTCCAGGGAACAGGCAGCCAATGTATATATTCGTGTTTATCGAAGTCCCACCAGGGTCGAACTACTGAACTTTCCCAAGATGAAACGCCACAACATGCTAACCCCTAGGTATCTATTAACTGCTATATGAACAGGCACAGTATGTGATATAGAATGCGCTCAACCATTTCTCTGCCGCCGGGGATTCGAACCCTCAATTCCAGATTGTGAGTCGAGAACGAACCCGACTATACTACAGGGACCCTGTGTCATAGAGACCACATTCATCTCAGAGGAGTTTTCTGGGTATTCTGGAGAATTACTTATGACGCAGATGTTGGTTGTCTTACTTTGGTTCTATACTCTTTTCTCCTTCTTGTGGACATATGAAGGAGACATCCCCGAATG
>WNGS01028583.1:14506906-14509406 GCA_020271785.1 Procambarus virginalis | reverse complement strand
ATATTAGATAAATAAGTTATCTATAAACGTCATCCAGCACCCAACAGTTGTTATCTTACTATTCTAACAAGAGACGAGAGTTTTGTTCATATGTTATGTAACCTATAACCATCCTGTGGGCGGTTGTCGACCCCATACCTACCCTGTGGGCGGTTGTGGACCCCATACCTAACCTGTGGGCGGTTGTGGACCCCATACCTACCCTGTGGGCGGTTGTGGACCCCATACCTACCCTGTGGGCGGTTGTGGACCCCATACCTACCCTGTGGGCGGTTGTGGACCCCATACCTACCCTGTGGGCGGTTGTGGACCCCATACCTACCCTGTGGGCGGATGTGGACCCCATACCTACCTTGTGGGCGGTTGTGGACCCCATACCTACCCTGTGGGCGGTTGTGGACCCCATACCTACCCTGTGGGCGGTTGTGGACCCCATACCTACCCTGTGGGCGGTTGTGGACCCCATACCTACCCTGTGGGCGGTAGTGGACCCCATACCTACCCTGTGGGCGGTAGTGGACCCCATACCTACCCTGTGGGCGGTTGTGGACCCATACCTACCCTGTGGGCGGTTGTGGACCCCATACCTACCCTGTGGGCGGTTGTGGACCCCATACCTACCCTGTGGGCGGTTGTGGACCCCATACCTACCCTGTGGGCCGTTGTGGACCCCATACCTACCCTGTGGGCGGTTGTGGACCCCATACCTACCCTGTGGGCGGTAGTGGACCCCATACCTACCCTGTGGGCGGTAGTGGACCCCATACCTACCCTGTGGGCGGTTGTGGACCCCATACCTACCCTGTGGGCGGTTGTGGACCCCATACCTACCCTGTGGGCGGTTGTGGACCCCATACCTACCCTGTGGGCGGTTGTGGACCCCATACCTACCCTGTGGGCAGTTGTGGACCCCATACCTACCCTGTGGGCCGTAGTGGACCCCATACCTACCCTGTGGGCGGTAGTGGACCCCATACCTACCCTGTGGGCCATAGTGGACCCCATACCTACCCTGTGGGCGGTAGTGGACCCCATACCTACCCTGTGGGCGGTAGTGGACCCCATACCTACCCTGTGGGCGGTTGTGGACCCCATATCTACCCTGTGGGCGGTTGTGGACCCCATACCTACCCTGTGGGCGGTTGTGGACCCCATACCTACCCTGTGGGCGGTTGTGGACCCCATACCTACCCTGTGGGTGGTTGTGGACCCCATACCTACCCTGTGGGCGGTTGTGGACCCCATACCTACCCTGTGGGCGGTTGTGGACCCCATACCTACCCTGTGGGCGGTAGTGGACCCCATACCTACCCTGTGGGCGGTTGTGGACCCCATACCTACCCTGTGGGCGGTTGTGGACCCCATACCTACCCTGTGGGCGGTTGTGGACCCCATACCTACCCTGTGGGCGGTTGTGGACCGCATACCTACCCTGTGGGCGGTTGTGGACCCCATACCTACCCGTGGGCGGTTGTGGACCCCATACCTACCTGTGGGTGGTTGTGGACCCCATACCTACCTGTGGGCCGTAGTGGACCCATACCTACCCTGTGGGCGGTAGTGGACCCCATACCTACCCTGGGGGCCATAGTGGACCCCATACCTACCCTGTGGGCCGTAGTGGACCCCATACCTACCCTGTGGGCGGTTGTGGACCCCATACCTACCCTGTGGGCGGTTGTGGACCCATACCTTAACAATATGCCTTCAGCCCAACAAGTCTATGTGGGTGGGGACGAGGACAGGTTGACGAGTTTAGCGTTACCAGGGAGGATGTTCTTAACAAATAGTAAAACTCAAACCAAACAAATCCCAGGGCCGGATGAGTGTTTGCCCGAGTGCTGAAAGAATGCAAAGAGGAGCTTTGTGACCCACTGTCAATCATATTTAATAAATCAATAGAGTCAGGCACAGTGCCAGAGTTTTGGAAAGTTGCTAATGTGATACCAATTAGAGAAAGGGGGAGTGAAAAATAAGAAGAGGGGGACAAGTTACCTGAGATTCATACACAAAATAGATGGAGTAAGATCAAAGATACTGCACGGGACTTAAGTGATGGTAATGCAGCTGGCACACACCAGACATTGTTGGCACTCACGGAGACAAAACGTTGAAGATGTTATTTTAAATGAAGTCATATTCCTAAGGGGCTACTCAATTTGGAGACGGGACAGAAAATTAGGAAGGTTGGTGGTGTTGCTGTGCTGGGAAAGAACACTCTAAAGGTGAACGACAATAATGCCAATCCACAAGAGAGTGACATATAGCACTAGAGATCTGCCATGAGGATGACAAACTAATAATCATAAATGCATATAATCCATCGCTAAGCAGCACATGGTCAAAGGAGGAGCTAGATAGTAAACGAGAAGGTCTTATAACAATAATGAGAGAGATAATAGGGAGAGCGGATAACGGTAGTTCACGACTGTTGATAGTCGGCGACTTCAACTTGAAATCCATAGAATGGGAAGCATATGAAGCTAAAACAGAAGATACT
>WNGS01028583.1:14442844-14482423 GCA_020271785.1 Procambarus virginalis | reverse complement strand
TTGCAGTTGCAAGTAAGGCAGGATGACCAGACAAGTGGTCGTTCAACGGAGACTAACGTTGAACAAGGTAAGACTGTCAAAACTACTAAACTAGCTAACTTGATGAGAGGGACGACTCGATGGATGCATACATCAAGCGTTTCGAAGGTCATGCCGCTGATTGCGGGTGGGAAAGATCAAAGTGGGCACTCGCTCTTAGTGCATTGTTAAAGGGTAGGGCATTAACTATCTACCACAGTCTGGGTCCGCACCAGCGCGGAGATTACGAGGCATTGACAACAGCGCTGCTGAACGGTTTTGGCATAACTGCAGACCGGATGCTAGAGAATTTCCGTAGGGCTCAATTGCAAAAAGGTGAGACATATGTGCTCATGTTACAGCGGTTAGAATCGAGTCTAAACCGTTACTGTGAACTCATGGAGACTGCTCCTGGGAGCATGGAGTTCTATCAACTGATGATTCGTGAACAGTTCTTAGAAGCATGCGAATCGTCTCTGCGTGTCAAGCTCAAAGAGCAAGAAATTGTGTCAAATCTGTCTATGGCCAAGCAAGCTGATCTGTGGGCTGGGGCCAGGAGACAGGTGAAAGGGGTGAAGCCGCACGAGAAGCATCATGCTACAGGTATTGGCGATAGAGCTAAGCTTAAGACTGGTGTGTCGGGGAGCAGGGAAACTCCTCCAACAAGCATGTGCACAAGTGCTACACCTGTGGTAAGCCAGGTCATCGTGCAGCTGATTGCAAGGTAAAACCGAAATCAGGTTACATAGCAGGTGTGAGCTCAAGTGGTAAGAAACATCCCAACGTTGGAAAGGATCCACTAGCTTGGACCCTTGAGGTGGTGGACGGAAATGTTAACGGAAAATCGGCGAAAATCTTCCGTGACAAAGGCGCCACTACTCACATGGTAAGAAAGAGCCTAGTACAGCCAGGATCTGAGACAGGTAGACATATCTATGTCAAATTCCCAAATGGCTATACTAAAGAGATGGTGGAGGTGTATGTGTGGGTCGACACACCTTACATCAAAGGTAAAATCCGTGCCGTTCAACAGGAACGTGCTGTATATGGACTTTTATTGGGAAATGTTCCCGGAATCTCTGATTGCCCGAGTCCACCCTCGAAGAAAACGGGGGAGCGTGAGGCCGCTGCCTCAGCTGTATGCAGCCGTCCTCAGCCAGCTGATGCCACGGGGACTCGCCCGGGGATGACGTCACAGGGAGTGACCACACCCTCACCCAGCTGAAGATAAGGGAGAGAAGGTAAGCTGTGAAGTTATGGAGAAAGAAGCAAACCTCTGGTTGAAGAAACAGCAACTCCATTAACAGGTAACTCGCTCGTGGCAGCTGTCACTACGAGGTCACAGAGCAACAAGCCGACTCGCCCAGAAAAACCTTTGAAATTACGAGACATTCAGGGAGCGTCTGCAAAGGAGTTTATTGATGCCCAAGGGAGCGACCCAACACTAGCTCAGATATGTAAGTACGCTGAGGAGAAAAGGGTTTTCCAACACCAGGAACGCAAGTACTGGTACTTGCACCATAATGGGAAACTGGTGCGCAGAGTTGAGACGCCCCACGACACTTGGGACCAACTGGTTGTTCCACAGGAGTATAGACTGGCTGTGTTCCGCTTAGGTCATGAAGCTCTGATGGGTGGTCATATGGGTCACGCAAAGACCAATGCAAGGATACAAGCTGTGTTCTACTGGCCAGGAATTACTGGGGAAATACAGCGTTACACTTGCTCGTGTGACACCTGTCAGCGCACCACTGATCGAGGACGGGTGAAGCCCGGGAAGCTTCAGCCCTTCCCCATCATTGATCAGCCGTTCAAGCTGGTCAGCATTGATCTGGTTGGTCCGATCATACCGAGTGCAACGGACGGCAGTAAGTACATCCTGACCATGGTCGATCACGCAACAAGGTACCCAGAAGCAGCTGCCCTGAAGAACATCGAGACGTCAACGGTAGCGGAAGCCTTGGTAGGTTTTTTCAGTCGCCTTGGTATACCTGAGTGGATCCATAGCGACCGAGGGACACAGTTTACCAGCGAGATGATGGACCAAGTCAGACGTCTGCTCACAGCGAGAGCATCCCTCACCACGCCCTATCATGCTATGGGAAACGGTTTGGTAGAACGCTTCAATGGCACTCTCAAGAAGATGTTGAAGAGAATGTGCATCGAACAGCCTCGGGAGTGGCCCAGGTATATCAACCCTTTGTTGTTTGCCTACAAGGAGGTGCCACAGGCTAGCACAGGGTTCTCACCCTTCGAGCTTTTGTATGATCGCACAGTTAAAGGCCCTCTGCAGGTACTGAGGAACCTGTGGGAAGGCGATGACTGTACCCCTGAAACCAAGACGACGTACGAGTACGTCATCGATCTACGGGAACGGCTGGAGAACACCTGTCAGCTGGCTCGAGAACAGCTAGCAAAAGCAAAGGAGTACCAGAAGCAAACATACGACAAAAAAGCAAAAGAACGCAAGTTCAGTGTAGGTGACAAGGTACTTTTGCTACTTCCCACCAGCAAGAACAAGCTCTTGCTGCAGTGGAAGGGCCCATTCACGGTAGTGGAGTGCTCGCACTCGTTAAACTACGTGCTCGACGTCGATGGTGCCAGGAAAAAGTACCACGTCAACATGCTCAAACGCTACGAGGACCCTCCTGTAGATGTATCAACAAAGCCAAAGAAGCATGTAAGACGTAAAAACAGGAGAGGACCACGGGCCTCGACATCGACAGAGCCGATCGACAACCCACCGCTCTCAGCAGTAGGTGCTGACTGGTTGAGTAGGTCAGGGGTGATTAACGAGACGTCGAACGAGGGAGACATGAGCGAGGAAATGCAACGCGAATCACCGGACACTGGTTCCCAGTGTGTCTCTGATGTTTCAGGCGTGACACAGGTGGAGGAAGGCAGTGGACAGACCAGCGCCACTCAGGGTTTCGAGGCGTTGAGCCGACCCAGACCTGGAGCTACGTCCGACCACAGTGCCTGCTCAAGACCTGAACAGATAGCCACATGTGGCCCGATGACTGAAGAAATTCCTCACTTACCAAAAGAGAATAGGCTAGATGAGGCCCCGCCTCGCCTAGCTGTATAGAAAACGGGGTCCACTGGACCAGGCCGTGAAAGTGCACTCAGTTTGTGCACATGCCGTCAGCGGTTTGAGGTTGAACGAGCACCACGCTGTGGAGCTCGATTTTTGTTGGGGGGTGATGTGGGAGTAGGTCTCCCAAGATCCTCCCACAGCTGACTTGAATGGCTCATTGCAGTGCACAGTGCACTGATCTTCGTGCACAAAGCCTATTTCCCTTAATCCTGGATAGTTTTCTGGCATGTTGGGTATCTCCAGAATGCCCATTTAACCAGGAATACTTTCGTAATACGTAGGCCGCCGTATGTCTAGGCAGGAAGTATATACAGGGAGTTAAGCATACTGGCCACCAAGGGTCAGTGAGTACATGGCTGGTGCCCGCGTGAGACAGAGGGGAAGGCACCAGCAGCGTCTGACCTCTGGGGTCAACCTCAACCGGCGCATGGAGAATAACAGCTATGACGTGTTCATGACGTCACTCCTGCTACTGCTCATCGAACGAGCTAATATGATTGGTTCCCGCTCATTTGCTGCAATGCTATTGGTCAATTGTAACTCTTTTGTGTGTGCCCACGAGACGCCCGGAGCTTCAGGCAAGATTCATTCTTGTGAGGGATCTCTTGCAAAGTGGACGTGTTCTGTTCTACCGGCCAATAGACTGAACACCGTCTATTCCTCACCGTCAAGTTAACTCAGCGTCTTTGCGATATACCACACACTCGCCCAGAATCACGAGTGCGAATATATGGTTTAGAAGCCTAAAGTGACAAATCTCCAGAGCGAAACAGACTGGTATCAGGTAACCCCTGGTGACAAAGATCGTCGTGAGTGACCTAGAGTGAACTAAGGCAGTGCCGCCGCCTAAGTAACCTGTGTGTGTGACTTTACCACAAGTGTACCTGCATGGTATACCACAGCAGCCGCCAGCCGCCACTCATCCCGAGCGTGTACCTCAGTACCTCGAGCGCCCGCCGCCGCCGCCCTCACTCCTACGTGACGTCACCACCTTACGCACCGCCAGTGCCAGTGTGTGCGCGTGTGTCTGTCTGTTAAGCATACAGCACGCCCTACTCACGAAATCATCTCAAGATACTGCGAGTACCCTCCGTGTCTACGAGCGAAACCAGCTGTCAGGCCACCTACGAGTGCTTGTATAAATGTGCCTGACTGAGTGAGTGAGTAAGGAAAGGTACCTTATCTGTAAGTACAAGATCTTATCATTGTTTATTGTGTCTGTGTTGATCAGAGGTATCAACCACAGTTCTCACCTTCTTATACCTGTCGCAGGTTATAGGTGAATCGACGGTGAATGCGTGTTTATCTGTGTGGTATCACGGCATTTCACTCGTCTGTGAATGTGAGCTTCACATACACCACATATTTAGTTATTGTGTGTGATTATTATTGTGCATGTTGTTGCCTGTCCCATTGACAGTGCTATTGTGTTTATTGCATATCATCATTACCGAGTATCCGGTTGGAACTCTGGTGGTCCCTTTGCATACCGGCAGTTAGGTTGCCGTGTTAGTGATTGGCTGTCAACTGTGTTAAGTTAGGTGTTTCTCCACGATACGAGTCGATTAGCCAGACGTCAAGAGTCTCGCTAATACAACCATAGCTTTGCTGACGCCAATCGAACGTAAATCAAGCACCCTGTGTATTAGTGGTTAAGTTAGTAAATAAACTACTGTTAAGTTTTATGTGGTGTTTCCGTTGAACCACTTCTGAATACTGCCAATATTACTCAAGCCTTCAGCTCTAAGTGTCTTCAACACCGAGTTGCCTAATTCACTAAACTATAAATGTGATGAGGACCCTTGGAGTCCCTTAAAGTGTTACATCATTGAGGAGATTCCAACGACCAACGTTAAGCAGGACCAGGTGAGGCTAGTCTGAGAAGAGACCCACAAGGACTCTAACTCGACCTTGCTCCCAGGCCCTGTACGGTTGCTCTCGTATTTTCTATTCTGCTAATTCCGACAGCTTCGTGAAGCGTCTGCAACATGTACATTGGCGACGTACGCATTGCAGTCGTGACAGCAAAAAAGAAACACCCACACAGTTATAGAGAGCGGTCTCCCAGCACAGTCCGACTCGGGGTTCTGGTCACCTACCCCACGAGTCTCAGAAGTTAAAAGATGGTCAAAAAAGGCATAAAAACGAACAGAAAAATTATTCCACGAATAAGCCCCCATACCCATCGTGGAGCCACAATTAGAGAATAGAACCCCCCACAGGATGGGCTCCCCCCCCCTAGGGGTGTATCGGGAATATTCACCCTGCAATCATCACCTTAAGAGCAGTCAGTCCATTAAGATCGGGCTCAGCAACGAAGGCAAATGTTGGCAATAAAAACGTCCCCTCGCTCGACAACATCAGGTACCACACTTCTACGGGTGAGAGTATGCCTCCTCAAACACCAGGCGTCAAAACATAAGAAGATATCATAAAGTACATTCAAGAATAGAAAAAAGTCGGCAGGAAGGGAACAATCTGAAAGGAGAAAAGGTGGGAAGGAAAAACAAAACATGAGGAAAAGGAAAACTACAATGAAAATTGGAAAGGACAGCAGCAGGAGCATAAGGCTTCAAAAAGGACAGAGGACAGAGGACAAGCTGTCCCAAAGAGCCTCGCACTCTAGCAACCGCCCACTAAGCCCCCCCTCACAACGCCAAAGAGTTGAAAAGGGCGGGGGAAGAGTAAATGAAGCGGTACCTTCCAATCAGAGTGGGCAACTTGCACCTAGATAGTGGGGGCCCCTATAGAGTAATTAAGAGAGCAGGTCTTGTAAATTTTGTTATAAAAGATGTTTTTGAGGACCAAGTTGAAAGAACTATACAAATTAAGAAATTAAAACCATATCATGCTAGGGAGGAACCAGAACTGCCTTCAGCCAGTCTGATTTCTGACCCAGCAGGTTAACTAATGGTTTAAGTGTTGAGCCAAATGCTGAGGATGACCTTCCATCAACTCTCATGAGTAGTCAAGTGTAGTTTTGTCACCCCATGGTAACAAGATCTCGAACTGGGCAGTAAACTTGCTGAGTCAGGTTAGTAGAGTTCATCAATTCCTGTAGAGGCAATGGTGTTTATTTACTGATTGTTCATGACTCAGGTAGCAGACTTTAGTAGAATATGTAGAGCCAGATAGGGACACTTATCAGACAATGGAATCAGAGGCGGGGTGACAGATAGTCCCAGTCCATATTAGGTCATCAGAGGTGGGTGTGGCAGTGGTCAAAAAAACAGTGTAGATAGGTCTCCATTATGTAGCACAATGATCATGTTCTTTATACAGCAAAGTATGGTGATATATCTAAGTAAATATGATGTTTATATATAATATGAATAATAAACACAGGTGAGTGCCAGTTACACCCTCTATGGAGAGGGGGTAAACAGGTTCTTCTCAGTAGGGTGGTCCCCCCGTACCGCCCTCGTACCTAATGGCCTTGAGTGACAATAGGGAGGTCACCCCCCCCCCCCGTACCCTCGCCTCACACCTGACGACCTCGACTGTGGCGTAAGGGAGGTTCAGACCCACGCCCCAAACTGGTCTTAACCCTTAAACTGCGCATGGCGTATATATACGCCCTGAGTAACATGTCCGACGGTGCGCATGGCGTATATATACGCCATAGGGTGCCATTCCCGATTCAAATGGCCCGCGGCTACACGGGGTTCACAGTAGCTTCCTCAGGGCTCTTGTAAACAGACGCAATTTAAAAAAAAAATCGTGGGCAATATTCTCAGGTGTGAGAGGCACAGTACTGTTGGAGCAACCAAGGCTGGCGCACGCAGCATGAGCGCTCAGCATTGCTGTTCAGCTTGTGACCACAGCATCACCGAAAAATGTCAAAATAAATATATAACTGTTATTATTTAGTGATGACAATATTACAGATGACCCGTGACTGTGATGTAAATAACCAGGGTTGTGATAATAGCAGGATTGTTGTAATAATTAGCGCTGTGGGAGGAGTGATGCTGAGAGACTGAGGAAGACAGCATCGTTTACTGACTGTGTGGCCACCTGTTATTGTTTACATTCACCATACCAGCTCAGTGGTTCTCTATGGTGAACACAAATGTAGATACTTATATATAATGTGTGTATTAGTGTAATAACAGCAAAAGGATTATGCTGGGAGGAGCCATTTGGGTGACGGAGGTGACGTCGTCTGCACGATTTGTCAAGCTGTTTAGAGGGTGGCCACTATGCTCTTTGGGCGCACTACAAGCTTAGGTGTACAGTTACAGTGCATAAAACATGTAGATATTTATATATAATATGTGTATATAGGGTAATAACACTGAAAACAGTATTGCTGGGGGAGAAAGTTTAGTGCGTGTGACCTTGAATGAGTGAGGGAGCCGCCAGCCGCCAGCTGTGTATACCGACGACTCTTAGTGTCTGAAATAACTATATCAGCTTAGCTGTACAGTTGTGGTGAACAAAATATATACATACTTATATATAACGTCTGTATATAGTGTAATAACACCACAAATGGTATTGTTGGGGGAGAAAGTTTAGTGCGTGTGTTGAGGGAGTGGCAGCGAGTGGCTGGCTGGTGTGTGGCGGTAACTCTTCGTTGCTTTTCGACTCTCAATACCAACTTAGTGGTTCGTTATGGTGACCAAAATATGCAGATACTTATATATAACCTGTGTATAGAGTGTAATAGCAGCAAAACTGGATGTTTATTGTTTTATGAACATAATAATTGAATCACTAATATGCACACCATACTTTTGAGTATAGCGATTATTCACCACTTTTATTATATAAATATATTACAATACACACTATTGAATAATATTACTGCAAAAAAACTAAGAAAAAATCAATCGAAGACATTGAAACAATTAGGTAATAATATCTTTGTGGCAACTCCCATCTGTCAGCGCGGGTGACACTGACCGGCCCTGGCGACCGCTCTGTCAACGCCCACTTTTTGCCAGACTTCCTCGGTCAATTGCGCCCAAAATATGTGACCTACGATTTTTTTGCTATTTTTCCCGTGCTCAGGGGACACAAATTAACGTGTTTAGAAGACGAAAAAATTTTTGGAATTTTTTTTTTCTTGCGCACAGGGGTGTAAATGTCCCCAGGACCCCTGAGCAGTGTAAGGGTTAAAGGTGCTTATATTTAAGGATATATAATCGAACAAGTCTGAATGGCCCCTCCAGGACTATATGCATATTTATGTCCAGGACTATATAGGATATATATATATTAGTATATTTTGGTAGCAGTCTTTCCTGTAGACATATGTTATTAAATATGACCGAAAAAGTAAGATTAATAATTCTAACACGAATTTTCTCAATTTTCCTTATGTTCCTTTTTACTGATGACGGTAAATTAAAAATCAATTCTCCAAAATTCATTCTTTATTTCTAGTCTGACGCGACACTTGTGCGCGTTTCGTAAAACTTATTACATTTTCAAAGACTTTTAGTTTATCTACACAACTTATGCTTTATGAAACAAACATTGGCTCTTATACCTGCATTTGGGTGAGGTGGTGTAATACATTAGTGGGGTGAAACACAGAACATGGAAAACGGGGTATAGATTTGTAGAAGTAGAAGTCGGGTCCCAATAGAACTGCAGAAGGCCTATTGGCCCATATTTCTTGATGTTTCTATATTGGAGCGGAGTCTTGAAGTGGGTAGAATATAGTTGTACGTTAATTGGCTGTTGATTGCTGGTGTTGACTTCTTGATGTGTAGTGCCTTGCAGATGTCAAGCCGCCTGTTGTCACTGTATCTATCGATGATTTCTGTGTTGTTTGTTAAGATTTCTCTGGTGATGGTTTGGTTGTGGGAAGAGAGTATATGTTGCTTATGCATTGTTAAACGCCTAGAAAGAGATGTTGTTGTCTTGCCTATATACTGAGTCTTTTGGGGCTTACAGTCCCCAAGAGGACATTTGAAGGCATAGACGACGTTTGTCTCTTTCAAAGCGTTCTGCCTTGTGTCTGGAGAGTTTCTCATGAGTAGGTTGGCAGTTTTCTTGGTTTTATAGTAAATCGTTAGTTGTATCTTCTGATTTTTGTCTGTAGGGATAACATTTCTATTAACAATATCTTTCAGGACCCTTTCCTCCGTTTTATGAGCTGTGGAGAAGAAGTTCCTGTAAAATAGTCTAATAGGGGGTATAGGTGTTGTATTAGTTGTCTCTTCTGAGGTTGCATGGCGTTTTACTTTCCTTCTTATGATGTCTTCAATGAAACCATTGGAGAAGCCGTTGTTGACTAGGACCTGCCTTACCCTACAGAGTTCTTCGTCGACTTGCTTCCATTCTGAGCTGTGGCTGAGAGCACGGTCGACATAAGCGTTAACAACACTCCTCTTGTACCTATCTGGGCAGTCACTGTTGGCATTTAGGCACAATCCTATGTTTGTTTCCTTAGTGTAGACTTCAGTGTGGAAACCTCCGCTCCTTTCCATGACTGTTACATCTAGAAAGGGCAGCTTCCCATCCTTCTCCATCTCGTAAGTGAAACGTAACACAGAATTCTGCTCAAACGCCTCTTTCAGCTCCTGCAGATGTCTGACATCAGGTACCTGTGTAAAAATGTCGTCAACATACCTGCAGTATATGGCCGGTTTCAAGTTCAAGTCGACTAAGACTTTTTCCTCGATAGTACCCATATAGAAGTTTGCAAACAGGACGCCTAGGGGAGAACCCATAGCGACCCCATCTACTTGCTTATACATGTGCCCATCCGGGCTCAAGAAGGGTGCCTCCTTAGTACAAGCTTGGAGTAGTTTCCTCAGGATATTTTCTGGCACGTCAAGGGAAGTACAGGCCGGGTTTCGATACACTCGGTTAAATATCATCCCGATTGTTTCATCCACAGGTACGTTGGTGAACAGTGATTCTACGTCCAACGAGGCTCTTATCCCTGTGGCCCGTGTTCCCCGTAGTAAGTCAACAAATTCCTTATATATATATATATATATATATATATATATATATATATATATATATATATATATATATATATATATATATATATATATATATATATATATATATCAAAATAAAAGAGGGTGAAAAGAAATAACACATATGTTTTATACATTATATTAACAAGAGTACTTAGTGGCTTAAACATAGTCATAATCTAAATCCCCCTCCCCCCATAATAGTGTTTAACTAGAGCCCTCCTCCTTGCCCACAGGTCCGTTGTAGGGTCTTCCTCCCCCTCCTGGGATGATGATGATGACTCATCATCATCCAGAGGGTTAATGGGGTGTTGTGGTTCTTCTTCTTCCTCTTCTAGGGGGGTACTGACGTCATAGCGTTCACTCTCACTGGAAGGGTGTTTCCCTTCCTCTCCTTGTGGCTCAATGACGTCATCACTTTCACTTCAGCGGTCACCCCTTGGGCTGAGGTGAAGAGGTGGGGCTCAGGTGGTATGTCTGGATGACCATAGCCTAGGCTTTTGTATTTATTTAGGTAAAAGTGTTTATCATCAAATGCGCTTAAACCCCTCTTAGTATTATGGGTAGTGACCATTTGCCCTCCTACATTCCTAATTTGGGAATATTGAAAAGTATTTACTACTGCATTACTGTGTAGTGTCTCTTTAAAATGGTTATGTGTTAAAGATCTTTGCACAGCGCAGGGGATGCCCTTGGCGGTAATGGAATTAGAATTGTCATGCAAAAGCAAACTTTACATTTTGTGCTTGAGAGCTACAACTTCAAGGATGTGTCTGTCTGAAACCTCTGACTTTAAAAGTCCTAAAACACTCTTTTTAGAAGGATCATACAAGGGGTGAGTTTCAGGGAAGTTACTGGTATCCATCCATGACTTAAGGGGTTCTCTCCCCATCTCGTTAAAGACATCTTCCGTCATTAAACTGAAGATGAAACTATCTGTATCACTGTATATCAGTGCTGCCCTATCTGTATAGTGCTTCTAAAGTACCCTGTACCAAAAATGGTACATACTGTATTTTGCTAGCTCAAGAATCTGGAACCCAATGTAATTAGGGTGAGTAATTTTAATGAATGGTCTGGAACTGCCGGACAATAATTTATTGTCACCTAAATGTACCATATGTTTAAAGCGAGGATTCTTCACCTCACGTAAAAAGACCCTAGCAGAAGTCACTAGTTTGGTGTCAATGGCATAACGGGCTGGGTTCAGTAGTGTTTTACCAAAAACACTATTAGTTAACAGTTTAAATTGTGTTTTCCTATCGTTACATGTGGAGGCATTTCTATTGTTAACGTTGGTGTTAACAAATTCCGCCATAAAATCTGACTGGTGGAACTCATAAATAGCATGTATAGCCTCTACTTCAAGACCTATCTCAATAAATAGCTGTAAGAGGTGTATGAAATATAAGATATTATAGCTATAAAAGCTATATTATAGCTATATTATAAAATATATAATAATATAGCTGTAAGAGGTGTATGAGATATGAAATAATGTTTTTTGGGGAGATGATCCCCCAACAGCTTAATATTTTTTTTAGGGAGCTTTGTAATGTTACTTGTTTCCAGAAGTCCCCTACTAAAAGAAGAGATTTCCTCCTTACTTATCTTGCTATGCTGTAAACATAGGGGTAGATCATCTGTTAGTCTAGCTGTTTCAGGTCTCATGTGTTTGGTGTCAATTTGGTGCCAGTACCCTTTGTTAGAAGAGAATGGCTGTTCTGTCATTATCTTCCCTTCACTAATGAAGGAGTTCATCTCATCAGATGACAACCTTCTTAGACCCCCATAGGGCAATTTTAGTCATACAACTCCCATAAAGTGAGGTGAAATCTAAATACAGTAAGAATGAAGATCTATCCTCCTGAGGTTTAAAAGATGGGTTGACGTAGCTGTTGTTAGCTCTGACGTAACTCCTAACTGCAGTTGTAAAACCCCCTCATATGTTTTGTGACAAGAGATTGTGTAACGTGACATCTGCACTTAACTCCAACGATATTTTGCTGCTTTTCAAGAAGCAGTCGTAGGAGTAGACCGGAAGGCTACAGTAATGTGTCATTTCTAATGAATAGATATCATTTAGAATTACCCTATGGTGGGTAAAAATGTCAGCCAGTAAACCAACGTCACACTTCATAGAGCTCCAATATAATTGAGCTTTTCCCTAAGGTGATCATGATGTTGAATCTTGAAATTGGTGAGGGTAAATACCTCCTCACAAAACTGACAGTGTGTCTGTCTCCTAAAATTAACCATATCCTCAAGAGACATGTCTATTTCATATTTGGGCAGGCTGGATCTGATAATTTCCCATTTGGTGGCAACTCGCTCCATGAAATGAGTGACACTGTCCCCCCCAAAATAAGTAAATTTATTAATGACGGAGTAGTTCCTATCAACAATTATATAGTTGTATCCTATAAGCCTATGTATGGCTGTAACAGAACCTAGACAATCCTCAGTGCTTAAATAGCACTCGAAATTAAAATAAGCTACATGGAATGGGGGATACCCTTTCCCTGTATTTTTAAAATGAAGGGTGTCCTCCTCCTGAGGATAAATCATTTTCTGAGTGATGTCACAGGGGAAAAAGAGTGATTTGTCAGCTCAGTAGAATTTTGATATTCTGAAAGACAGTTTCTGAGTGCCCAAATGAGCCACAGAGATATTAGAAAGAACTTTTTTAGTGTCAGAGTGGTTGACAAATGCAATGCATTAGGAAGTGACGTGGTGGAGGCTGACTCCATACACAGTTTCAAGTGTAGATATGATAGAGCCCAGTAGGCTCAGGAACCTGTACACCTGTTGATTGACGGTTGAGAGGCGGACCAAAGAGCCAGAGCTCAACCCCCGCAAGCACAACTAGGGTAGTACAGCATCGCTCCCTTGCCAGGTAAGTCCAATACGGGCTAACCATAGCCCGTGCTACTTGCCCCGCTCCTGTGCCAGGTGAGTTACGGGCTCACCATAGCCCGTGCTACTTGGAACTTGTTCAGAGTAGCTGAATCTATAACAACAACATGTGCACAAAGACCTACAACGGGCTGCCTGCTTGGTGTTTGATCTTGAATCAACAGCGGAATAATAGTGAGCATGAAAGAGTGTGTTGAATGAATACCGGTATTTTCAAGGTGAGTAATCAATTTATTAATTTCTGTATCATTCCATCTGAAGTGCATTATTCCTTTGTGCTGAGTATAAATCAGCCGTACGGTCTGTTGATTCCTCACAATCCTGCAACGGTAATATGATCCACAACTGGGGAAGCACGATAGGTAATGTGGTGGTATCTGTGTATAGCTGAGGAAGTCTTGGTTGTAAGGTTGATGTAAAGTCATTCCTGGTTACTGACTTTAATACTTAAACTGATTACATGACTAGAGTAGCTCCCAAGCTGGTAGCGTCCTGTACGCTCCTGTTTACCTTCTCTACTGGCGTCCAGCCGCCGCACATAGAAAACGGATGGTACCATTTTCTGTGAACATGACATCCCTCCTTTTCTTTAAAAAGAATGAATACAGGATGTCTACCATGCTTGTAGCACAAAGCAAAGTTATTGACACAAAGTAAGTTATTAACATATCAAGAGATATTGCATATATTTAACATTAATTAAACACAAAAAATTTAAACATCTTAATCTTTATACAAAGGATTTCAATGTTAAAAATACATATGCAATGTTAAACAAACATGAAAGAAACTGTAATACAAAGTTACAAAATATTGAATGAGAGATCTGCATTGTTCAAACAGTATTAAATTTAGTTTAGCTTAACAAGTAAATACTTTGCATTACATAGGAACACAATTAATCATCATATCCTGTAGGGCGTTTTACATGACGTGTAGGACGAGAGTCCCTAAATACAAGAATATCCCTCGATGAATTGTTTATCTTGTTATAACTCATTTTTTATTTTTCTTTTGCACGACTTTGCACTTCATCATTTTCTACACTAGTTGGAATCACTTTGAAATAAGCCATATTACGTGTTATACTATGATCTCTATTACTCGCTGTTACCATAGTTCCTTTTACACTAATCACTTTATATGGTTTTGTATCATACGGCATATCTAGCTTTCCCTCTTTTTTCTTTTTAACGAGAACAGTATCTCCAACCTTTATGAATTGTTCCTTTGCACGTTGATCATGAGCAATTTTCATTTTGCCCTTGGCTAGTGCATCCTTCTGAGCGAGACGTTTATCCGTTACCTTGGCTGGCATGACAGGTAGTGCGATTCTCATAGGACGTCCAAATAAAAGTTCGCCAGGCGACTTGCCCAGTGTTCCATGCGGTGTTGCACGGTAGTTCCTGAGAAAAGCATACATAGCTTGTTTCCAGGATCGTCCTTCGGCATGAGCACAGCGTACCGCTTTCATGAGAGGTTGCATGAATCTCTCGACTTCTCCATTTGCTTGAGGATGTAGTGGCATCACACGGCGGTGTTTGAATCCAATATGCTCAGCAAAGTTGACGAAGTCTTGTCCATTGAATGGCGGTCCATTGTCCGTCTTGACAACTTCAGGAATGCCAAAGTTTGAAAAGATCTTGTCGAGTTTCGGGATGACAGCCTTTGCAGATGTGGAAGTGATGATTTCTACTTCTGGATAACGTGAGTGATCATCAATGACTACCATCAAGTACTCTCCAGTTGGTAGCGGTCCACAGAAATCCATCGATACTTCCATCCATGGTGCAGCAGGTAGTGGTGAAGGTTGTAGAGGTGTTGGTCTTGAAGTATCCACTGCAGCTTGGCAAGGGACACAGGCATCATGCATGTCCTTTGCTTGACGATCAATGCCAGGAAACCACACCTTTTCTCGTAGCAGCTGTTTGGTCCTTACAAGACCTTGGTGTCCTTGATGTGCAAGCTTCAGAGCACGTTGCTGGAGAACAGCTGGAATGACGATACGAGTACCTCGCAGCACGGTGTCGCGTTGTTGCGTAACACTTAATTCTGTCTGGATGCGTTCAAGTGCTTTGAATGCATCTTGGTCAACTCCTGAGGGTGGGATGCGTGGAAACTTTTTCTTAGTCAATGCATCCACTGTTGCTTGCAGTCCTCTAGGGTTGCAGTACGGATTTCATCAAGAGTGAGAGCCTTAGGGACTGCATCACAGGTTACAGAGTGTACATATTCCTCGGTAACTTGCTGATGCTTGGTGATGGTGAAACTGTTGGCAGGATGTCGACTGATGTAATCAGCGGGATTGCCTGCACCCGGCTTGTATTTCACCGTAAAGTTGTATGGTTGCAGACGAAGAGCCCATCTCTCAATGCGAGCTGGTGGTTTGGACTTTGGATTATTGAAGATGGTCTCCAACGGTTTGTGGTCAGTGACTATCGTGGTAAAGGGTGCACCAAGCAGATACACATTGAAGTGTTCACAGCCCCATACAAGAGCAAGAGCTTCCTTCTCTGTCTGACTGTATCGTTGCTCAACATCTGTGAGAGAACGGCTGGCGTAGGCAATTACTACTCTGGAATCTGGTTAACCAGGTTTGTGTTGGGCTAACACAGCACCTAAACCAACAGGACTAGCATCCACCGTTAACTCAGTGTCCATTGATGGATCAAAGTATGCAGCAGTCGCATTTTCTACTAGTGCATCTTTCACAGCATCAAATGCATTTTGCTCGATATCGCTCCAGTACCATGATGCATTTTTCTTCAGGAGCTCACGTAGAGGCTTCGTAATGGTAGCAAAATCTGGAATGAAGCGAGAACAGTAGTTTGCCATTCCCAGAAAACTATGTACTTCAGTGGATGTTGAAGGAGGTGCAGCATTCTTGATATCTGCAACTTTCTTAGGATCTGGAGACAGACCTTTGTCACTAAGTACATGTCCAAAGAATTCAATTTTATGTTGATTGAACTCACACTTTGCTCGGCTTAGCGTCAAATTCTTTTCTCGTAAGCGTTGCAATGTTGCACGAAGAGCTTTGTCGTGTTCAGCTTGGGTACGGCCATAAACAATGATGTCATCAGACATGTTGTCAGCATTAGGTATATCTTGCAATACCTGGCTGATGATGTGCTGGAATACTTCAGCAGCACTGTTAATACCAAAACTCAGGCGCTTGTACCTATACAGACCTCGATGTGTCGTAAACGTTGTGATGAATCGACTCTCATCATCAAGTTCAAGCTGATGATAGCCCTTGTTTAAATCTAACTTGCTGAATACAGTTGCACCATTCAAGCGGTAGATCATATCATCTACAGTGGGTGTAGGATGGCGTTCACGCATTATTGCCTTGTTGGGAACACGCATGTCTACACAAATGCGTATCTCATCTGGATTCTTCGGCTTTGGTGGAGTGACAATTGGGCTTACCCATGGTGTTGGGCCTGTTACCGGTTCAATGATATCTAGTTCTATCAGCCTATCCAGTTCGGCATCGACTTTCTTGCGAGTATGGAATGGTTGTCGGCGATGTGGTTGGGCAACTGGAATTACATCTGGGTTGATATGCAGATGTACCTTGCTATCAGTATAACAACCTATGGATTTAAACCGATCAGAAAATTCAGCAACAATAGCATCAACATTGTTTGCAGATTCCACTGCTACAGCATTAGAAAGCTGAAGTAGCCCCAATTTGGTTGAAGTCTTGTAACTGAGTAGAGACTCCTTTGCATTCCTAACAACATGGAATGTAGTAATGAGCATTGCATTCTTTGACTTAATCTCTGCAGTGAAAGTTCCAATCACTGGTAAGGCTACCTTTGAAGCATAGGCAGTGGCTTTGCCATTATAGTTTTTTCAAGCTTTGGGAACTGTTTTTTAAATTTCTCATAGTGGCACTCAGCAATGGTGTCAATGTTTGATCCAGTGTCAATGAGAATTTTGAGACAAATGCCAGCAATGTATACTATAGTCTCTGGGTTGTTTGGAAGATCATTCCATTCTGTGATTGATTGTACTCCATAAATATAATCACATTCACTGTCATCTGAGACTGGTTGTAATGAAATGTTGTCTTGTATATTATTAACATTCTTGATTTGAGGTGCAATATTGTGTTTGCCACCTCGACTCCTATGACTTGATCCTCGTACATTGCTTTTATTTATTGATTGTGGTTTCTTTAGTGCGGAACGACACATAGCACCAAAATGACCTAGTTTTCTACACTCATAGCACTTCTTACCTTGTGCAGGACAAACATTATCTTGGTGTGGGTAGTCTCCTCCACAATTGTAACATTTATTGTTGACACCCTCTGATGTGAGTCGTTGTGACTGCTTGAGTCTTGTTCCATGACTCCAGTTGTGATGTGGTTCTCGGCTCAATTTAATGTTAGGTTTGGCATGATATCTTCTATGATCATGGTGTCCTCCCTGAACCTTAATACTTCATGACTGTTAGTAACAGTGGCAGAACCGTTGTTGGCACTGCACTCCATGACACGAGCATCACGTGCAGCATCTTCCATTCGACGAGCCATATCCAGTATCTTGGTAAGAGAACTTTCATCATCAACAAGTTCTAGAGCTCTTCGACGGAGACGTGTAGATGTGCATGTTTCATTTTTGCTGTTTGATTTCTTTGTCAACATCAGCAAACTCACAATGGGCTGCTAAACCCTGCAGACGTGTATGGTATTGATCAACAGTTTCATTAGAGAGTTGTTGCTCTCCTGAAATGCATAATTTCCATAGCAGTATTTTGCCTTGGTTTGAAATGCTCAGTTAATTTGGCCTTGGCAGTGTCATAATCTTTGGCACCACCAGTGTCTTTCAGTGTATCAAAGATGTCACAAACTCTATCACCTGCATAATGAAGTAGAAAGGCACGCTTTCTTTCAGCACTTTTGATGTCAGAAACTATCAACAAATTTTCAAACCTTTTAAGCCATTGGTCCACCTCTGTGACAGGTTGTCTGGTCACAGTCAGGATCAAATGCAGGAAACTGAGGTATATTTGCCATTTTTACTGAATAAATGTAAACTTATCACTTAAAATGTTCCTCAGAATATATAACACTTACTGCACTGTATATGTTATTCAAGAATTCACTGTAATTACTTTAATTTTGCAAAGCACACAAGCATCCTCACGTGTTGCCCCAAAAATGAGGTGATTGATAAAATGCTATGCCCAAGATAACCATCCAAGTGCCGGCGGGAAGTGGTTCATATAGCTCAGGCTATCACTTCCTTATGTCCGGTCGTGATGGTCAAGCAGTTTAAGGCGTCCCTGTACATACCAGTGCGTTGCTCCTGGGAGTATGGGTTCGAGTCACTTCTGGGGTGTGAGNCCCCAGACTATATGCAATGAAAACTCACACCCCAGAAGTGACTCGACCCATACTCCCAGGAGCAACGCAACTGGTATGTACAGACGCCTTAAACCACTTGACCATCACGACCGACATAATAATGGTGATAGCCGAAGCTATTTGAACCACCTCACCCCGGCACTCGGATGGTTATCTTGGGCATAGCATTTTCCCAATCACCTCATTCTTTGGGCACACGTGAGGAACACAAATGCGAACAAGCCTGAATGGTCCCCAGGACTATATGCGAATGAAAACTCACACCCCAGAAGTGACTCGAACCCATACTCCCAGGAGCAACGCAACTGGTATGTACAAGACGCCTTAAACCACTTGACCATCACGACCGGACATAATGAGGTGATAGCCGAAGCTATTTGAACCACCTCACCGCCGGCACTCGGATGGTTATCTTGGGCATAGCATTTTACCAAATCACCTCATTCTTTGGGGACACGTGAGGAACACAAATGCGAACAAGCCTGAATGGTCCCCAGGACTATATGCGAATGAAAACTCACACCCCAGAAGTGACTCGAACCCATACTCCCAGGAGCAACGCAACTGGTATGTACAAGACGCCTTAAACCACTTGACCATCACGACCGGACATAATGAGGTGATAGCCGAAGCTATTTGAACCACCTCACCGCCGGCACTCGGATGGTTATCTTGGGCATAGCATTTTACCAAATCACCTCATTCTTTGGGGCACACGTGAGGAACACAAATGCGAACAAGCCTGAATGGTCCCCAGGACTATATGCGAATGAAAACTCACACCCCAGAAGTGACTCGAACCCATACTCCCAGGAGCAACGCAACTGGTATGTACAAGACGCCTTAAACCACTTGACCATCACGACCGGACATAATGAGGTGATAGCCGAAGCTATTTGAACCACCTCACCGCCGGCACTCGGATGGTTATCTTGGGCATAGCATTTTACCAAATCACCTCATTCTTTGGGGCACACGTGAGGAACACAAATGCGAACAAGCCTGAATGGTCCCCAGGACTATATGCGAATGAAAACTCACACCCCAGAAGTGACTCGAACCCATACTCCCAGGAGCAACGCAACTGGTATGTACAAGACGCCTTAAACCACTTGACCATCACGACCGGACATAATGAGGTGATAGCCGAAGCTATTTGAACCACCTCACCGCCGGCACTCGGATGGTTATCTTGGGCATAGCATTTTACCAAATCACCTCATTCTTTGGGGCACACGTGAGGAACACAAATGCGAACAAGCCTGAATGGTCCCCAGGACTATATGCGAATGAAAACTCACACCCCAGAAGTGACTCGAACCCATACTCCCAGGAGCAACGCAACTGGTATGTACAAGACGCCTTAAACCACTTGACCATCACGACCGGACATAATGAGGTGATAGCCGAAGCTATTTGAACCACCTCACCGCCGGCACTCGGATGGTTATCTTGGGCATAGCATTTTACCAAATCACCTCATTCTTTGGGGCACACGTGAGGAACACAAATGCGAACAAGCCTGAATGGTCCCCAGGACTATATGCGAATGAAAACTCACACCCCAGAAGTGACTCGAACCCATACTCCCAGGAGCAACGCAACTGGTATGTACAAGACGCCTTAAACCACTTGACCATCACGACCGGACATAATGAGGTGATAGCCGAAGCTATTTGAACCACCTCACCGCCGGCACTCGGATGGTTATCTTGGGCATAGCATTTTACCAAATCACCTCATTCTTTGGGGCACACGTGAGGAACACAAATGCGAACAAGCCTGAATGGTCCCCAGGACTATATGCGAATGAAAACTCACACCCCAGAAGTGACTCGAACCCATACTCCCAGGAGCAACGCAACTGGTATGTACAAGACGCCTTAAACCACTTGACCATCACGACCGGACATAATGAGGTGATAGCCGAAGCTATTTGAACCACCTCACCGCCGGCACTCGGATGGTTATCTTGGGCATAGCATTTTACCAAATCACCTCATTCTTTGGGGCACACGTGAGGAACACAAATGCGAACAAGCCTGAATGGTCCCCAGGACTATATGCGAATGAAAACTCACACCCCAGAAGTGACTCGAACCCATACTCCCAGGAGCAACGCAACTGGTATGTACAAGACGCCTTAAACCACTTGACCATCACGACCGGACATAATGAGGTGATAGCCGAAGCTATTTGAACCACCTCACCGCCGGCACTCGGATGGTTATCTTGGGCATAGCATTTTACCAAATCACCTCATTCTTTGGGGCACACGTGAGGAACACAAATGCGAACAAGCCTGAATGGTCCCCAGGACTATATGCGAATGAAAACTCACACCCCAGAAGTGACTCGAACCCATACTCCCAGGAGCAACGCAACTGGTATGTACAAGACGCCTTAAACCACTTGACCATCACGACCGGACATAATGAGGTGATAGTCGAAGCTATTTGAACCACCTCACCGCCGGCACTCGGATGGTTATCTTGGGCATAGCATTTTACCAAATCACCTCATTCTTTGGGGCACACGTGAGGAACACAATTCCTCAATTTCGCATTTGTGTTCCTCACGTGAGGTGATTTGGAAAAATGCTATGCCCAAGATAACCATCCGAGTGCCGGCGGTGAGGTGGTTCAAATAGCTTCGGCTATCACCTCATTATGTCCGGTCGTGATGGTCAAGTGGTTTAAGGCGTCTTGTACATACCAGTTGCGTTGCTCCTGGGAGTATGGGTTCGAGTCACTTCTGGGGTGTGAGTTTTCATTCGCATATAGTCCTGGGGACCATTCAGGCTTGTTCGCATTTGTGTTCCTCACGTGTGCCCCAAAGAATGAGGTGATTTGGTAAAATGCTATGGCCAAGATAACCATCCGAGTGCCGGCGGTGAGGTGGTTCAAATAGCTTCGGCTATCACCTCATTATGTCCGGTCGTGATGGTCAAGTGGTTTAAGGCGTCTTGTACATACCAGTTGCGTTGCTCCTGGGAGTATGGGTTCGAGTCACTTCTGGGGTGTGAGTTTTCATTCGCATATAGTCCTGGGGACCATTCAGGCTTGTTCGCATTTGTGTTCCTCACGTGTGCCCCAAAGAATGAGGTGATTTGGTAAAATGCTATGCCCAAGATAACCATCCGAGTGTCGGCGGTGAGGTGGTTCAAATAGCTTCGGCTATCACCTCATTATGTCCGGTCGTGATGGTCAAGTGGTTTAAGGCGTCTTGTACATACCAGTTGCGTTGCTCCTGGGAGTATGGGTTCGAGTCACTTCTGGGGTGTGAGTTTTCATTCGCATATAGTCCTGGGGACCATTCAGGCTTGTTCGCATATATATATATATATATTTTTATTTATTTATACCTTATATATATATATATATATATATATATATTATATATATATATATATATTTATATATATATAATATATATATATATATATATATTTATATATATATATATATATATATATATATATATATTTATATATATATTATATATATATATATATATATATATATATATATATATATATATATATATATATATATAACTGAAAACTCACACCCCAGAAGTGACTCGAACCCGCGGAGTCTTGAAGTGGGTAGAATATAGTTGTGCGTTAATTGGCTGTTGATTGCTGGTGTTGACTTCTTGATGTGTAGTGCCTCGCAGATGTCAAGCCGCCTGCTGTCGCTGTATCTATCAATGATTTCTGTGTTGGTTGTTAATATTTCTCTGGTGATGGTTTGGTTGTGGGAAGAGAATATATGTTCCTTAATGGAGCCCTGTTGCTTATGCATCGTTAAACGCCTGGAAAGAGATGTTGTTGTCTTGCCTATATACTGAGTTTTTTGGGGCTTACAGTCCCCAAGTGGGCATTTGAAGGCATAGACGACGTTTGTCTCTTTTAGAGCGTTCTGCTCCGTGTCTGGAGAGTTTCTCATGAGTAGGCTGGCCGTTTTTTTGGTTTTATAGTAAATCGTTAGTTGTATTTTCTGATTTTTGTCTGTAGGGATAACATTTCTATTAACAATATCTTTCCTGAATTTATATATTTTTCCGGAAATTACGAAAATGAGTTTTGGAGAACTCCTATTTCAGCTAAGCCCTGATGCTAAGAAAATAGTTAGAGGGATAGAAGCCCTAAATCAGAAGTTAGTAAATACAGAATATGCGGTCATATTTAATGAGACATGTTTAAAAGAAAACCTGCTGCCAATATACACCAATATATATATATATATGTATATATATATATATATATATATATATATATATATATATATATATATATATATATATATATATATATATATATAAATATATATATATATGTATATATATATATATATATATATATATATATTATATATATATATGTATATATATATTTATTTATATACAGTATAATATATATATATATATATATATATATATATATATATATATATATATATACATATATATATATATATATATACATATATATATATATATATATATATATATATATATATATATATATATATATATATATATATATATATATATATATATATATATATATATATAAACACATACAAGGAAAACTAGCCTACGACTGCAATAATATAAATATGAGCATAAAAATTCCTTGATAAACAACAATGATAAATCAATCACCCTATCAGTCCTAGAACACATATGTATGTCTCTGCAGGTAATCCAGCCTACGGTTGTAACTCTATACTTCAGTATAAGTACTCCATGGCACAAAAATGGTAATCAATCACCCACCTGTCACTGTGTCTTGCACGCTAATGACAACCAAACACTCCACCAACTCCCTACAAGTTGTCAATAAGAACTTCCTTTCCACACCTGGAAGTTCACTACCCTGACATCTTCAGGTTTCCTAGAATCGTCTACCAGGATCCTCAACAGCTCTCCCGGCTGCTACACCATGAAGTCTTCCCTGAGCAACAATGGTGCTTCACTAATAGTATCACAGAAGCATGTGAAACTGCATTCCACTGCTCCTCTTCCCACAGCTAGAGGTCCTGCTCCTTACTGTATGGCTGCTCTTCCACAGAGCTCAGTACCTTCCACAACCTTGGAGTCTCATCAACTATTCCCTCTCTGCAGGCTTCGAAGTTCTCAACAACTTCTTCCCCAGACCAACCACAGAGTTAGATGTACAGGGGCACGCCCTGACCCCAGCGTCGGACGTTAGTGTGCTCCTCAGCCCACAAAATCGTTATTTAAACTCCTCTACTGGGAATCTTTCCTTGCAGGCTCGAGCACTAAATCGTCCCCGGGCTTCATACAAGAACGCCTGGCTAATTCTCCTCTTGGCGGAGCACGTAACATGAGATTCTTCCTCTGTTACCAGGAGCTCACAGACACTGCATCTTGCTCCCACAACATCAGCTACTCGAGTGAGGTCAAGACCCCTGCCTTGAGCCTCCTACCTTCCTCACAAACTCTCGACATCTCATGTCAAGTCCTTCATTTCTATTCTTGATCACTGCTCATACTCTTAAACTGTCTGTCAAATTTACCCAATTGTTTTACGTGTGTATCTTCATGACTATATTTCTGTGACCTCTTATTTAGGTCAGGTCATGCAGAATAACTCTCAAGGTAGACTCGATTCTCAGCTTCCTGGGATCATAACAGGTCACTTGGGTGACCTTAACAAGGAGGTTCCCATGGTGCGTCATTGGTGTATTTTCTCTGGTTGTTACAACACTCCCTCTCCCCGGAATTAAGCTAGCAATTAAGCTAACAACAACAACCTTATCTAAATGAAGCCTGATTTGTCTCATGCTAACTCGCCCACAATGCCATATCTACACCTTAAAATTGCAAAGTGCCTGTCATAGTGATAAGAAATAACTAAGTTAGTACAATTCAAAGTACATTATACAGTTTCCTTTCATCAAGAACAATACACAAAAGTACATTGAAAGTAACAAAAGTGCAATAAAAATAAATGTTGGCAAAAATTACAAGTAATGATACAATCATAACTGATACAACCCTGAGGAACATAATGTGATAATAAAATACACTATTTGTAAAAATTACATATCCGGACTGCACAGTAGGCAGTCCAGCAAGTCTTCCCCCTGATGGTAGGAAGACCAAAAAAAAATGCCTTAAAACTATCATGACAAATATAAAAAGTATAATATTCCTACTCTAACAGTAAAATTCAATAAATAAAAATAATGTAAATAGTATAACTAAGTGGGACACACCCAATCCTCTTATGGGTACTGCATGACCTACAGCCAACCTATAAGTTGGTTGTTGTAAAGTTGTAAAACTTGGTAGAAATGTAAAAATAATTGACATGAAAAACACTTAAACTAAAATGTATGTTTACAGAATACATGTTAGCCAATCCATCCACCTCACAAGACAATGCCAGGGTTAATCTACATGCACCCTGCACTTACTGATAGTAAGAATACTCCCTATCACAAATGGGGAATTGAAAAATTGCAACATTTATTTATTCATAAAGGCATACAAATAGTAAACATGTGTACCCATACAATGGCAAAAAATACATATCCTGGATCCTGTGTAAAAAATTTGGTTTATTTATCCAAACGTCAACGTATGTATTAATTTTTATTTATTTATCCAATCTGGCCTTCACCAGGCCAGATTTATTACACAGAAATATGAATGAAAAAAATGTAGATAGTTTGTGCTAGAGACCCAAGCCTCCCAACTATGATCATTGTCTCGGACCACTTTTTCTAGGCCTAGTTATTTTACATCCCCATAATTTTGCGGGATGTAAAATCTTTCCACTAAAAGGTTGAACCTTTCCACTAAATGTTCATGTTGATATATGTGTTTTCTGTTATGAATTCGTTGTACTCTCGCGTGATGACCTGATGATGGTGATTGTTCCAGGGACTGCCCGTCGATGATGCCTGCATATCCCGTGATATCTTCTTGCAACAACTCCGGTGTATGTCTGGTGACAGACTCCTCGTCAACCTGCCCAACTGCTCGAAGGTGGTGACGTGAAGAGCAGCGGCGAGTGACAGCGGCCAAGGACTTGGCCGGTCACAGGTGAACGGTGTTGGGAGAGATGTATGCAAGCACATCTCACAACCAGCTGCTTGAATCCGAAGGTCGATGTGTGACGGCAGCTACATAGCACGAGACATGACAGCCGGGCAGTGAGGGGTGACGTCAACAATGTTTTGCATAAGAAGTAAGCAGGTACAGGTGTTGAGGCGTGGGTGGCGTGGCAGCAGGCCGGGTGGATCCCGACTTCAGCTCCTGGGACCCATCACTATACAAGGCGCTACTTGTGTCACATTTTACTGAGCCGGTACCCCTTATCGCACATTCCCTAATGTGCCTGACCTTGGGCCGATGGTGCAAAACGTGCACCCTGTTGGCGAGTCAAGCACACTCACTAGGGAGGTGCCGTTGGAATATGACCACCCCGTTGCTCATCTTGATGGAATCTGTGATGTGGCATTCCTAAGGTCGAGGGAGGAACTGGTAGGTTACTGCTGCTGGCATACCCGCTTGTTGACCTCGCGCCTCCATTTCCGATGTGTCGATGCAGGTGGGTGGGTGCTTCTGATGATGAACTGCAAGACAGCGGCCCACCGTACTGATACGTTGACGTTTGGACACTTGGGGCCCTGATGGCAGGAACTCTGGACCAGACAGCCTCGTTTGGTGTGAAGTGTCAGCCGGGTGAATGGTGTCCCTATCACCCTCCCAGGTTACTAATTAGTGTGATTACTGGGATTGTTTTGTGTAACGTAATCCCCCTCTCCACTCTACTAGAAAGGGTGACCCCTCTGGCCATAATGTGGGTTCATGAGTAGCTGATACCGAGGACAGAGCGATGTGGACTATCAGACCTGAGGAAGATAGAAAAACACTCTAACTGGCGGAAGCAAGGACTCTCCTCTGGGCTTTGGTAACAGGATACAACCCAAGGGCAGTTAAGGCATGTTCTCTGAATACAATCCATGACAAAAATTCCAAACCAATTGGCAGTTAATAAAATTAATGAAAACTACTAAGGGGCAAGACAGTAAGTTACTGAAACCGTCTCTTGTCTCGCCCGTGACTTCGTTAACATGGGGTCACAAGGATTCCTGAGTACCAATGAGACTCGACAGAAGATCCTCCTCTCCATCCTGGGCAAGCCCAGCGGTGTCAGTCCCCCGCAGCAGGGGCAGGAATGCGAATCGCTGAAGGCAGTTCCAGTTCTTCCCTGACAACGTAGCTCTTCAATTTGTTGACATGAATAGTTGTGTCACCCTGGTCACCAAATATTCCCCTGATCAGAAAATTAACTGGGCCAAGGTTCTTAATTACTCTGCATGGTCCACCCTATCTAGGTGCTAGCCTCCTACTTTGATTGGCAGGTGCCTTTTCATTTAACATCATTACTAAACTTCCATCTCTAAGAGTCAATGGCTGAACCTTCCTATCATTGTAGTGTCCATACTGGCTCCGTGATGTCTTAGACGCTTCAGCTGCAATCCTCCAAACATTTCTAATTTTAGAGAGGATTTCTGAAGGAATTTTTTCACCGTACACCACCTCGTATCTGTTAAGCAGACCTGAAGGGAATTTACATGAGCGCCTCGTGAAAAGCAGCAGTGGTTGTGTATTAACTGACTGGTGAACAGCAGTATTCAAGGTTAGTTGTACATTGGGAAGTTGTTCGTCCTAGGCGGTGGCACCCTTCTCTACAAGAATTGCTAGCATATTTTTAATCATACGATTGTTTTTTTTTCAGTCATACCGTTTGCTTGTGGATGGTAAGCCATCGTGAGGGCTGTGGTAGTCTCTCACATTTCACAAACGTTTTTAAAAGTTATACCAGCGAACATTTGCCCTCTGTCAGATAATAAGGCTTTAGGTGGTCCAAACACAGTGACAAATCTACTTAAGAAAGCGTCTGCAACGGTCTGCAAGTCCTTTCGAGGAAGACCTACCAAGGTAGTGTACCGGGACAGATAGTCCACTAGTACCAACACGAAGCGATTACCCGAATGACTACTATGTAAATAAATCATATCAGCTCCCACTCGATCTAAAGGCTCAAAAATTTCAGGAAACTCTTGTAGTGGGGCCAGTACCTTAAGGGTACCTTTCCTTCTTTGGCAATTGGGACAAGATCTAACATACTTGGTGATATGAGATAACATCCTAAGGAAATAGAAAGATGTCTTTGCCCTCATATAGATCTGAAAGACCCCAGGGTGACCAGCGATCTAAGATGCATGAACAAGTTTCAAGGCTAATGATCTTAATGTGTCAGGAAAGACTAACTGTAAACTGCACGATCTTTTATGTCGTTAACATAATACAGGACCCCATCTTTAAGTTCAAAATCATTCATGGGGGATTTAACTATATTCTTAAGGTATTTACCACTTTCCAAGTATTCAGTTATCTCCTTCCATCGCTGTTCTCTCATTTGGAATTCTCCCATTTTGTCACTTGCAATAGTTTCAATGTTGCCATTTACGTTAACTGACGCGATGTTCCTACTCAACGTGTCTGGCACAACGTGAGACGGTCCAGGCTTATATAGAATTTGAAAACATTCTGGAGAGTTCTCACGCATGATTCATCACCACCCCACAAGCTTCTAGAGAGTCATCATGCATGATTCATCACCACCTCACAAGCTTCTAGAGAGTCATCACGCATGATTCATCACCACCCCACAAGCTTCTAGAGAGTCATCACGCAAGATTCATCACCACCCCACAAGCTTCTAGAGAGTATCACGCATGATTCATCACCACCCCACAAGCTTCTAGAGAGTCATCACGCATGATTCATCACCACCACACAAGCTTCTAGAGAGATATCACGCATGATTCATCACCACCACACAAGCTTCTAGAGAGATATCACGCATGATTCACCACCACCACACAAGCTTCTAGAGAGTCCTTACATATAATTCATCACCACCACACAACCTTCTGGAGAGTCCTCGCACGTGATTCATCATCACCAACACATCCTTCTGGAGAGTACTTGTACATAATTCATCCCCACCACACACACACACACACTTCTAGAGAGTCCTTGTACATGATTCATCACCTCCAAACAGCCTTCTGGAGAATCCTCGTGCTTGATTCATTACCTCCCAAAAAGCTTCTAGAGAGTCCTCACACGAGATTCATCACCACCACTCAAACGTCTGGAGAGTCATCGTGTGTGATTCATCACCACCACACAATCTTTTAGAGTGTCCTCACACGTGATTCATCGCCATCGCATAACCTTCTGGAGAGTCCTTGCACATGATTCATCACCTCCACACAACCTTCAAGAGAGTCATCGAGCATGATTCATCACCACCACACAACCTTCTGGAGAGTCCTCGAGCATGATTCATCACCACCACACAACCTTCTGGAGAGTCCTCGAGCATGATTCATCACCATCACACAACCTTCTGGAGGGTCCTCGAGCATGATTCATCACCATCACACAACCTTCTGGAGAGTCCTCGATCATGATTCATCACTATCACACAACCTTCTGGAGAGTCCTCGAGCATGATTCATCACCTCCACACAACCTTCTGGAGAGTCCTCGAGCATGATTCATCACCATCACACAACCTTCTGGAGAGTCCTCGAGCATGATTCATCACCATCACACAACCTTCTGGAGAGTCCTCGAGCATGATTCATCACCATCACACAACCTTCTGGAGAGTCCTCGAGCATGATTCATCACCATCACACAACCTTCTGGAGAGTCCTCGAGCATGATTCATCACCATCACACAACCTTCTGGAGAGTCCTCGAGCATGATTCATCACCATCACATAACCTTCTGGAGAGTCCTCGAGCATGATTCATCACCATCACACAACCTTCTGGAGGGTCCTCGAGCATGATTCATCACCATCACACAACCTTCTGGAGGGTCCTCGAGCATGATTCATCACCATCACACAACCTTCTGGAGAGTCCTCGAGCATGATTCATCACCATCACACAACCTTCTGGAGAGTCCTCGAGCATGATTCATCACCATCACACAACCTTCTGGAGAGTCCTCGAGCATGATTCATCACCATCACACAACCTTCTGGAGGGTCCTCGAGCATGATTCATCACCATCACACAACCTTCTGGAGGGTCCTCGAGCATGATTCATCACCATCACACAACCTTCTGGAGGGTCCTCGAGCATGATTCGTCACCATCACACAACCTTCTGGAGAGTCCTCGAGCATGATTCATCACCATCACACAACCTTCTGGAGAGTCCTCGAGCATGATTCATCACCATCACACAACCTTCTGGAGGGTCCTCGAGCATGATTCATCACCATCACACAACCTTCTGGAGGGTCCTCGAGCATGATTCATCACCATCACACAACCTTCTGGAGGGTCCTCGAGCATGATTCATCACCATCACACAACCTTCTGGAGGGTCCTCGAGCATGATTCATCACCATCACACAACCTTCTGGAGGGTCCTCGAGCATGATTCATCACCATCACACAACCTTCTGGAGGGTCCTCGAGCATGATTCATCACTTCCACACAACCTTCTGGAGAGTCCTCGAGCATGATTCATCACCTCCACACAACCTTCTGGAGAGTCCTCGAGCATGATTCATCACCTCCACACAACCTTCTGGAGAGTCCTCGAGCATGATTCATCACCATCACACAACCTTCTGGAGGGTCCTCGAGCATGATTCATCACCATCACACAACCTTCTGGAGAGTCCTCGAACATGATTCATCACCATCACACAACCTTCTGGAGAGTCCTCGAGCATGATTCATCACCATCACACAACCTTCTGGAGAGTCCTCGAGCATGATTCATCACCATCACACAAACTTCTGGAGAGTCCTCGAGCATGATTCATCACCATCACACAACCTTCTGGAGAGTCCTCGAGCATGATTCATCACCATCACACAACCTTCTGGAGAGTCCTCGAGCATGATTCATCACCATCACACAACCTTCTGGAGGGTCCTCGAGCATGATTCATCACCATCACACAACCTTCTGGAGGGTCCTCGAGCATGATTCATCACCATCACACAACCTTCTGGAGGGTCCTCGAGCATGATTCATCACCATCACACAACCTTCTGGAGGGTCCTCGAGCATGATTCATCACCATCACACAACCTTCTGGAGGGTCCTCGAGCATGATTCATCACCATCACACACCCTTCTGGAGGGTCCTCGAGCATGATTCATCACCATCACACAACCTTCTGGAGGGTCCTCGAGCATGATTCATCACCTCCACACAACCTTCTGGAGAGTCCTCGAGCATGATTCATCACCTCCACACAACCTTCTGGAGAGTCCTCGAGCATGATTCATCACCTCCACACAACCTTCTGGAGAGTCCTCGAGCATGATTCATCACCATCACACAACCTTCTGGAGGGTCCTCGAGCATGATTCATCACCATCACACAACCTTCTGGAGAGTCCTCGAGCATGATTCATCACCATCACACAACCTTCTGGAGAGTCCTCGAGCATGATTCATCACCATCACACAACCTTCTGGAGAGTCCTCGAGCATGATTCATCACCATCACACAACCTTCTGGAGAGTCCTCGAGCATGATTCATCACCATCACATAACCTTCTGGAGAGTCCTCGAGCATGATTCATCACCATCACACAACCTTCTGGAGGGTCCTCGAGCATGATTCATCACCATCACACAACCTTCTGGAGGGTCCTCGAGCATGATTCATCACCATCACACAACCTTCTGGAGAGTCCTCGAGCATGATTCATCACCATCACACAACCTTCTGGAGAGTCCTCGAGCATGATTCATCACCATCACACAACCTTCTGGAGAGTCCTCGAGCATGATTCATCACCATCACACAACCTTCTGGAGGGTCCTCGAGCATGATTCATCACCATCACACAACCTTCTGGAGGGTCCTCGAGCATGATTCATCACCATCACACAACCTTCTGGAGGGTCCTCGAGCATGATTCGTCACCATCACACAACCTTCTGGAGAGTCCTCGAGCATGATTCATCACCATCACACAACCTTCTGGAGAGTCCTCGAGCATGATTCATCACCATCACACAACCTTCTGGAGGGTCCTCGAGCATGATTCATCACCATCACACAACCTTCTGGAGGGTCCTCGAGCATGATTCATCACCATCACACAACCTTCTGGAGGGTCCTCGAGCATGATTCATCACCATCACACAACCTTCTGGAGGGTCCTCGAGCATGATTCATCACCATCACACAACCTTCTGGAGGGTCCTCGAGCATGATTCATCACCATCACACAACCTTCTGGAGGGTCCTCGAGCATGATTCATCACTTCCACACAACCTTCTGGAGAGTCCTCGAGCATGATTCATCACCTCCACACAACCTTCTGGAGAGTCCTCGAGCATGATTCATCACCTCCACACAACCTTCTGGAGAGTCCTCGAGCATGATTCATCACCATCACACAACCTTCTGGAGGGTCCTCGAGCATGATTCATCACCATCACACAACCTTCTGGAGAGTCCTCGAACATGATTCATCACCATCACACAACCTTCTGGAGAGTCCTCGAGCATGATTCATCACCATCACACAACCTTCTGGAGAGTCCTCGAGCATGATTCATCACCATCACACAAACTTCTGGAGAGTCCTCGAGCATGATTCATCACCATCACACAACCTTCTGGAGAGTCCTCGAGCATGATTCATCACCATCACACAACCTTCTGGAGAGTCCTCGAGCATGATTCATCACCATCACACAACCTTCTGGAGGGTCCTCGAGCATGATTCATCACCATCACACAACCTTCTGGAGGGTCCTCGAGCATGATTCATCACCATCACACAACCTTCTGGAGGGTCCTCGAGCATGATTCATCACCATCACACAACCTTCTGGAGGGTCCTCGAGCATGATTCATCACCATCACACAACCTTCTGGAGGGTCCTCGAGCATGATTCATCACCATCACACACCCTTCTGGAGGGTCCTCGAGCATGATTCATCACCATCACACAACCTTCTGGAGGGTCCTCGAGCATGATTCATCACCTCCACACAACCTTCTGGAGAGTCCTCGAGCATGATTCATCACCTCCACACAACCTTCTGGAGAGTCCTCGAGCATGATTCATCACCTCCACACAACCTTCTGGAGAGTCCTCGAGCATGATTCATCACCATCACACAACCTTCTGGAGGGTCCTCGAGCATGATTCATCACCATCACACAACCTTCTGGAGGGTCCTCGAGCATGATTCATCACCATCGCACAACCTTCTGGAGAGTCCTCGAGCATGATTCATCACCATCACACAACCTTCTGGAGAGTCCTCGAGCATGATTCATCACCATCACACAACCTTCTGGAGGGTCCTCGAGCATGATTCATCACCATCACACAACCTTCTGGAGGGTCCTCGAGCATGATTCATCACCATCACACAACCTTCTGGAGAGTCCTCGAGCATGATTCATCACCATCACACAACCTTCTGGAGAGTCCTCGAGCATGATTCATCACCATCACACAACCTTCTGGAGGGTCCTCGAGCATGATCCATCACCATCACACAACCTTCTGGAGAGTCCTCGAGCATGATTCATCACCTCCACACAACCTTCTGGAGAGTCCTTGAGCATGATTCATCACCATCACACAACCTTCTGGAGGGTCCTCGAGCATGATCCATCACCATCACACAACCTTCTGGAGAGTCCTCGAGCATGATTCATCACCATCACACAACCTTCTGGAGGGAGCTGCAGTAATATTCTGGCCTACATAAAAAGTTTCAAACATATGCGAAATATTATACTTTTAATCAAGATTACCAAATTATAATGAACATCTTTAATATAAAGAAAGAGGAGGCTAAGCAATGGAGGCTTTAACGGAACAGTGTTGGTTCCATGATGAATGGTCACTCACACAGTGATGATGTTTAATTAATAGTGAATTGTGACTTACATTTTTTTTTTTTTTTTTTTTTTGAGATATATACAAGAGTTGTTACATTCTTGTACAGCCACTAGTACGCGTAGCGTTTCGGGCAGGTCCCTGGAATACGATCCCCGCCGCGAAGAATCGTTTTTTTCATCCAAGTACACATTTTACTGTTGCGTTAAACAGAGGCTACAGTTAAGGAATTGCGCCCAGTAAATCCTCCCCGGCCAGGATACGAACCCATGACATAGCGCTCGTGGAACGCCAGGCGAGTGTCTTACCACTACACCACGGAGACTGATTATGATGAAATTTAATGATGAATTGTGACTCACACAGAGATGAAGTTTAATGGTGACTCACACAGTGATGAAGTTCAATGGTGACTCACACAGTGATGAAGTTTAATGGTGACTCACACAGTGATGAAGTTCAATGATAAATAGTGACTCACACAGTGATGAAGTTTAATGGTGACTCACACAGTGATGAAGTTCAATGATAAATAGTGACTCACACAGTGATGAAGTTTAATGGTGACTCACACAGTGATGAAGTTCAATGGTGACTCACACAGTGATGAAGTTTAATGGTGACTCACACAGTGATGAAGTTCAATGATAAATAGTGACTCACACAGTGATGAACTTCAATGGTGACTCACACAGTGATGAAGTTTAATGGTGACTCACACAGTGATGAAGTTTAATGGTGACTCACACAGTGATGAAGTTCAATGATAAATAGTGACTCACACAGTGATGAAGTTCAATGGTGACTCACACAGTGATGAAGTTTAATGGTGACTCACACAGTGATGAAGTTTAATGGTGACTCACACAGTGATGAAGTTTATTGGTGAATGGTGACTTACACAGACTCTCCGAAAATTCTTCAAATGCCGCATTATCCTCTGTGGTAAAAAATGCAACTTGCTTTGCGAGAAACTAAGAGTCATCGAAGTAATCTGGTTCACACTACGCATCCTGCTTCTAATACTGCTGGTGTCTACTCTATTTCCTGTTTATCATTGTTCTATTTTCAAGGAATGTTGTCAGTTGTAACTAAATATGTTGTCATGTCAGAAATGTCAGATAACGAAAGGTACCCCTAAGGTACAAGCCCCACTGCAGGAAATTCCAGAAATTGCTGAACCTTTAGATCTGGTGGGATCTGATTTTATTAATCTATATAGCAGTCACTCAGGCAATTGATACGTTATTGTATTAGTGGACCACCTGTCCAGGTACACTACGTTGATTTCTATACCACAGAAGGTTCCTCATACTGTTGCAGATGCATTCTTGCAAAGGTTTGTAACTGTATTTGGACCACCACAAATATTAGTTTCTGACCGAGGTTAGGAATTTGTGGGTAACTTTTTTTTAAGGATGTTCATAAATTTTTATCGACCACTTAGCCTTGAGAGCAGCTTACCACCCTTAGGCGAATGGAATGACGGAATGTAACAATCATTCAGTTAAATATATACATGCAATTCTTGCAGAACATGAAGCAGCCACTTGGGATGAACAACTACCCTATGTGCAGCTGGCTTTGAACACTGCCATTCATCAGGCAAATAACACCCAACTTGCTGTTCACTGGACATTCTTGTAACTTCCCATGTGGTCTGCTTAACAGACATAATGTTGTCTATGGGGAGGATTATCCTTCAGAAGTCCTCCTTGAAATTAAAAATCCTTCAAGGATCGCAGCCAAAGCTTCCAAAACAGCACGGGATGATTTTGCTCAGTACTATGACAGGAAAGTACGACTTCTCATGTTAAAAGAGGGTTGCCTCGCGTTGAGAGTAAATAAAGTAGGTAATTATCAAAAGAAGGCACCAAGCAAGGAAGGCTATGTAGCACAGTCAAATGTGCAAGATCTTTAAAAGACGCTAAATATCACTAAGGAAAGCCAATACGAGAACAAAAGCGCATATGGCAAACAACATCAAAGGCATCCTATTCACCACGAATGCTATCAAGAGACTGGTGACCGTGAGGGACAGTCGGGAAGCAAAATGCACGCACAACCTGGAAGTCAGGATATTCAAAAAGGATATGCACAACTGTAAGCAGGACAATGTAGTTTGGACAATAAGAAGCAGGATGACACTCTATTAAGTGTCCATGAGTTAAACGTGCATGGCCATTACGTTACCTCGCCAGAGCCGTTTCCCACTGCTGGTTATGGTGGTAGGCGGAAATCCATGGGGACACACTACCATAAAGAGCATGCAGCTTGTTACCAATAACAGAAGACAAGCGATAGTGCCAATGGGCACGGATTATGGAATGAATAACTGGGGTAGAAGTCGTAATAAGGAACACCTTTGCGGGAAATGGGACAAGTGCAGATAGCCTCCTTCACGGCAGCGTCCGTGCGCTCATTTAAGGAAACACCAATACGGCTGAGAACACAGCAAAACTCGACTGTCTTAAATCTGCTGGAGATCAGAAAGAGCCAATATTGAATTTCGACGACCACAGGATGGACAGGATTAAAGGACTCCAGAGCCATGGGGGAACTGAAAGAGTCAACTACAAAAACAAAGGAAGAATGACTGTGAGAAAGCAGTTGACGAACAGCATAAAAAATTGTATAAAGTTCTGCTGTGAAGATGCTAGTCTCAGGGGGTAGGCGACACATATAGGTGCTGTCAGAAAATACAACAGAGTAGCCTACACCGCCGGCAGACTTAGACCCATCTGTGAAGACGAAGATGAAGAGGAAGTGTGAAGACAAGTGTGCAAGGAAAAGGCATATCAGAACTGTAGGAGGGGTAAAACCTTTAGTCATGCGAGTCAAGGTTCTACAAAACTTAGGAAGAGGGATCTTCCACGGGGGCAGGGATGGAACAACACGAGGAGAAACATTGTTAACACGATCCAAAAGAGAACCATGCAGAAAGGGGAAGCTGGTGAAAGGGAACAGGGCCCACAGGAGCGATAATGGTCAAAGTACGACATAAGCGAGAGTGAGGGAGTTGTATGGACCGCGCAAATTAGCGAAGACAGTAGCGATCACGACGATCCTGTAGAGACAGGCTGCCAGTTTCAACATACAGGCTCTGGGTGGGAGTCAAACGAAAGGCACCAGAGATGAGGCTTAGCCCAGTATGGTGAAGAACATCAAGACGACGAAGAGTTGTTGGAGAGGCAAACGAGTAAGCTGGACAGCCATAATCGAGTTTAGACAGTCAGGCCGACGTTGGAGGACAAGCCAGTCGTCACCTTGACAACAGAGGGTAAGATCATCAACATAAAGAGTGGAGAAAATGTCGAAGGGAAGGGAGGAAAGATGACCATTGAGGCCAACCAGGAAAACAGTAGTGCTCAGAATACTACCTTGGGGTACACCTTCGTATTGCCGAAAAGAAGCAGAGAGAGCGGTACCAAGCCTCACTCGAAAGGAACGACGAGAGAGGAAGCTCTGGAGGAAGAGAGGGAGATTATGAAGAAGGCCAAAAGAATGGAGTTGGGACAGAATATGGTATCTCCAGGTGGTTTCGTACGTCTTTTCCTAGTCAAAATGGACAGCAACTACAGAAGTATTCGCAGCAGAGGCAGTACGAATACAGACCTCCAAGTTCACGAGGACATAAGTCATGCTGCGACACTTGAGAAAGTCAAACTGAGATATCCCTTAGGGGCCGTGCAGGAATACCCCTGCAAAAAAATCAAACAAACAAAAGCAGTAAGAGAGGTGGTAAAAGGCGCAGTTGTAACAACTAGAGACGGAGACACGCCAGGTGATAAGGTGGTCACAACTGGGGGCTCGGGGCTCAACCCCCGCCACAGACGTGGGAGGGGAGCAAGAGAAGCAGTCGGGAGAGTCCGAGAAGTAGCATGGTCATGGCCCAATGTAGGGGGGGGGGGGCTACTGTGGGAGTAGGTCTCCCAAGATCCTCCCACAGCTGACTTGAATGGCTCATTGCAGTGCACAGTGCACTGATCTTCGTGCACAAAGCCTATTTCCCTTAATCCTGGAAAGTTTTCTGGCATGTTGGGTATCTCCAGAATGCCCATTTAACCAGGAATACTTTTGTAATACGTAGGCCGCCGTATGTCTAGGCAGGAAGTAGATACAGGGAGTTAAGCATACTGGCCACCAAGGGTCAGTGAGTACATGACTGGTGCCCGCGTAAGACAGAGGGGAAGGCGCCAGCAGCGTCTGACCTCTGGGGTCAACCTCAACCGGCGCATGGAGAATAACAGCTATGACGTGTTCATGACGTCACTCCTGCTACTGCTCATCGAACGAGCTAATATGATTGGTTCCCGCTCATTTGCTGCAATGCTATTGGTCAATTGTAACTCTTTTGTGTGTGCCCACGAGACGCCCGGAGCTTCAGGCAAGATTCATTCTTGTGAGGGATCTCTTGCAAAGTGGACGTGTTCTGTTCTACCGGCCAATAGACTGAACACCGTCTATTCCTCACCGTCAAGTTAACTCAGCGTCTTTGCGATATACCACACACTCGCCCAGAATCACGAGTGGGAATATATGGTTTAGAAGCCTAAAGTGACAAATCTCCAGAGCGAAACAGACTGGTATCAGGTAACCCCTGGTGACAAAGATCATCGTGAGTGACCTAGAGTGAACTAAGGCAGTGCCGCCGCCTAAGTAACCTGTGTGTGTGACTTTACCACAAGTGTACCTGCATGGTATACCACAGCAGCCGCCAGCCACCACTCATCCCGAGCATGTACCTCAGTACCTCGAGCGCCCACCGCCAACTGCCGCCAGCCGCCGCCAGCCGCCGCCGCCCTCACTCCTACGTGACGTCACCACCTTACGCACCGCCAGTGCCAGTGTGTGCGCGTGTGTCTGTCTGTTAAGCATACAGCACGCCCTACTCACGAAATCATCTCAAGATACTGCGAGTACCCTCCGTGTCTACGAGCGAAACCAGCTGTCAGGCCACCTACGAGTGCTTGTATAAATGTGCCTGACTGAGTGAGTAAGGAAAGGTACCTTATCTGTAAGTACAAGATCTTGTCATTGTTTATTGTGTCTGTGTTGATCTGAGGGATCAACCACAGTTCACACCTTCTTATACCTGTCGCAGGTTATAGGTGAATCGACGGTGAATGCGTGTTTATCTGTGTGGTATCATGGCATTTCACTCGTCTGTGAATGTGAGCTTCACATACACCACACATTTAGTTATTGTGTGATTATTATTGTGCATGTTGTTGCCTGTCCCATTGACAGTGCTATTGTGTTTATTGCATATCATCATTACCGAGTATCCGGTTGGAACTCTGTGATCCCTTTGCATACCGGCAGTTAGGTTGCCGTGTTAGTGATTGGCTGTCAACTGTGTTAAGTTAGTGTTTCTCCACGAGTGGATACGAGTCGATTAGCCAGACGTCAAGAGTCTCGCTAATGCAACCATAGCTTTGCTGACGCCAATCGAAAGTAAATCAAGCACCCTGTGTATTAGTGGTTAAGTTAGTAAATAAACTACTGTTAAGTTTATGCGGTGTTTCCGTTGAACCACTTCTGAATACTGCCAATATTACTCAAGCCTTCAGCTCTAAGTGTCTTCAACACCGAGTTGCCTAATTCACTAAACTATAAATGTGATGAGGACCCTAGGAGTCCCTTAAGTGTTACATCATTGAGGAGATTCCAACGACCAACGTGGAGCAGGACCAGGTGAGGCTAGTCTGAGAAGAGACCCACAAGGACTCTAACTCGACCTTGCTCCCAGGCCCTGTACGGTTGCTCTCGTATTTTCTATTTGCTAATTCCGACAGCTTCGTGAAGCGTCTGCCACATGTACATTGGCGACGTACGCATTGCAGTCGTGACAGCAAAAAGAAACACCCCACAATCTGGCGCCCAACGTGTAGGCTTAGTTGGAACCTAGGAGCTAGGTTGTACAGTGAAAATTTCGCACTTAATTTTCCTGAAATCAAAAGTGACGAGCAGTATTCAGAGGATGTTAAACACCCTGTTAGGTACACACACCACCAGTATGTCTGAGTGTGGAATGTACAAACAGAATGCTACCTGCATCTTCACTTGGCCTTGACCGCTCGTAGACCTGACGACTACGACACTCTTACTGAGCTAGAGTGTAAGGAACGAGTGGAATAGCCATGAGGGCCGTGGAAGAGGTGATGCTACAGCACACATGCAGGGTAGTGCTGGAGGTGGCGTGCACGGAGTCTCATCCACTGGATGAAGCTATCGTGGTGAGACCCC
>WNGS01028583.1:14425020-14436561 GCA_020271785.1 Procambarus virginalis | reverse complement strand
CCCCCGCTACTTGTGCACTGCTCACCTCTCACCACTGCCCCCCCGCTACCTGTGCACTGCTCATCTCTCACCGCCCCCCCCTCCACCACCTGTGCACTGCTCACCACTCACCGCCCTCCCGCGACCTGTGCACTGCTCACCTCTCACCGCCACCCTCCCCCGCCACCTGTGCACTGCTCACCTCTCACCATCCCTGCCACCTGTGCACCTCTCACCGCCCCCGCCACCTGTGCACCTCTCACCGCCCCCGCCACCTGTGCACCTCTCACCGCCCCCCGCCACCTGTGCACCTCTCACCCCCCCCTAACCGCCACTTGTGCCACTACTCTTCTCGTACAAATAGGTGATTGTGAGAGGCGGAACCAAAGAGCCCATCTCAACCCGCGGCACAACTTGGTGAGTTCAACTAGGTGAGTACATTTAAAGCTACGTCAATCCCAATTTTGTTTATAAGTAAATAGTTAAGTTATACAATTATGTTATGATATTAGATTTCCCTGAACATGATAATATTGCACTTCTAAAATGGCTAAACACCTGTACTAGCATCATGTCCCACAACCATTCATTTAAATAATGATACTCTTAACTAGCAGTTTCACTAAGACTCTCCTCAAGTCACACTCACAAGAAGGTCGAGGACAGCCGAAAGGCACTATATCATGTTGTATAATCCCTCTCAAAGGACTGAGTCAGTTCAAGAGGCATGAACACTGTAGAACAGTTTACTCCTCAAGCAGTGCTTGTTGATCGTTCATGTGAGAGAGACAGTCCCACACATGCTTACTACTTGGCATCATGATAGTTTCGACAGTTGCACAGCGCTAATTCATATGTGACCAACTTCATAACGAGCTGTTGCTGATGAAAAAACTCATATTGTGTGCCATTGCAAATATTATGCATTATGTGAGACAATAGATGCTCTTACCGTTATAAGAGGCGGCTGTACCGTTGATGTCAGCCTCTACGTCCTCTCCCATGTCCGCATTGATGTCTGCTCCGGCCTCGGTGAAGATATGCAACATATCATTGTGGCCGGTGAAGGCTGCACTCTGAATGGCTGTCCAACCTGGAAATAAATTTCACCACAGTTAATAAGGTTACTCGATCACGATTCATTACCACCACACAACCTTCTAGAGTCCTCGATTATCATTCATCACCACCACACAACCTTCTAGAGTCCTCGATTATCATTCATCAACACCACACAACCTTCTAGAGTCCTCGATTATCATTCATTAACACCACACACCATCTGGAGAGTCCTCACGCGTGATTCATCAACCCCACACAACTTTTTAGAGAGTCATCGAGCATGATTCATCACCACCACACAACCTTCTAGAGAGTCCTCGATCATGATTCATCACCACCACCACCGGGAGCCGGTCGGCCGAGCGGACAGAACACTTGACTTGTGATCCTGTGGTCCTGGGCGCCGGCGAGAAACATTGGGCAGAGTTTCTTTCACCCTATGCCCCTGTTACCTAGCAGTAAATAGGTACCTGGGTGTTAGTCAGCTGTCACGGGCTGCTTCCCGGGGGTGGAGGCCTGGTCGAGGACCGGGCCGCGGGGACACTAAAAAGCCTCGAAATCAACTCAAGATAACCTCAAGATAACCACAAAACCTTCTAGAGTCCTCGGTCATGATTCATCACCACCACAAAACCTTTTGGTGAGTCCTCCCACGTGATTCATCACCACCACACAACCCTCTAGAAAATCCTCGAGCATGATTCATCGCCACCACACAACCTTCTGGAGAGTCCTCACATGTGATTCATCATCATCACCACACAACATTCTGGAGAGTCTTTGCACATAATTCATCACCACCACACAAGAGGCACTGAACTACAGGCTAGTGTCCTTAACCTGTGTACCATGCAAGGTGATGGAGAAGATCGTGAGAAAAATCATGGTAACACATCTGGAGAGACGAGACTTCGTGACAACCCATCAACATGGGTTCAGGGAGGGTAAATCTTGCCTTACAAGCTTAATAGAATTCTATGATCAGGTGACAAAGATTAAGTAGGAAAGAAACGGTCTGGCGGACTGCATTCTTTTGGACTGTCGGAAAGCCTTTGACACAGTACCGCATAAGAGGCTGGTACATAAGCTGGAGAGATAGGCAGGAGTAGCTGGTAAGGTGCTCTAGTGGATAAGGGAGTACCTAAGCAATAGGAAGCAGAGAGTTACAGTGAGGGGTGAGACCTCAGATTGGCATGAAGTCACCAGTGGAGTCCCACAGGGCTCTGTACTCGGTCCTTTCCTGTTTCTGATATATGTAAATGATCTCCCGGTGGATATAGGCTCATTCCTCTCAATGTTTGCTGACGATGCCAAAATTATGATAATGATTACGACAGAGTAGGACTGCTTGAGGCTTCAAGAAGACCTAGACAAACTGAAGGAATGGTCGAACAAATGGTTGTTAGAGTTTAACAGAAGCAAATGTAATGTATTGAAGATAGGTGTAGGGAGGAGGAGGCCAGTTACAAGGTATCATTTGGGAGATGAAATTCTTCAAGAGTCTAAGAGAGAAAACGACTTGGGGATTGATATCACGCCAGACCTGTCCCCTGAAGCCTACATCAAGAGGGTAACGTCAGCAGCATATGCCTGGTTGGCCAACATAGGAACATAAGAACATAAGAACAAAGGTAACTGTAGAAGGCCTATTGGTCCGAACGAGGTAGCTCCTATTTATAACCACTCAATCCCACTCATTTACATGTCCAACTCACGTTTGAAACAATCGAGGGACCTCCACCTTCACCACGTTAAGCTTTAATTGGTTCCACAAACCAACAACCCTGTTGCCGATCCAGTATTTGCCCAAGTCATTCCTAAACCTAAACTTATGCAATTTATACCCATAGTTTCGTGTTTTGTCTTGTGTTGATACTTTTAATACCCTATTAATATCCCCTTTGTTATGTCCATTCATCCACTTGTAAAGCTCTATCAAGTCACCCCTAACTCTTCGCCTTTCCAGTGAATGCAATTTAAGCTTTGTTAATCTTTCTTCACATGACAGGTTTCTAATTTGGGGAATTAACTTTGTCATCCTATGCTGGACACTTTCAAGTGAATTTATATCCATTCTATAGTATGGCGAACCAAACTTAACTGCAATAATCTAAATGGGGCCTAACCAGAGCAAGATATAGCTGAAGAAGAACACCAGGTGTATTGTTGCTAACGCTTCGATTAATAAATCCCAGTGCCCTACTTGCCTTATTACGAACATTCAGGCATTGATCCTTTAGTTTTAAATTCTTACTAATCATATCTCCCAGATCCTTTTCGCAATCCGACATCACAATCTCAACACCATCTAGCTCATATCTTGTAACTATCATCATTACCTAGCCTCAAAACTTTACATTCATCAGGATTAAACTGCATCTTCCAATCTTTTGACTATTTCAAAACCCTATTTAGATCGACTTGAAGTAATAGTGAGTCTTTTCCCGTGTTTATTTCCCTTCCGATTTTTGTATCATCGGCAAATTTGCAAATGTTGCTACCCAAATCTGAATCTAAATCATTTATATATATTACTAGCCGTTCCCGGCCACGCGTTGCGGTGGCTCAGCAACGCATGTCCGTTGCTGAACCACAGCAAACTTATCCTGTCTCCCAGTCATCCCCACCTTCCTCTTCTCCCCATCCCCTTGTCTATTATAGCAATAATGGAAGGATTAGTGAAGGAACTGATGAATCTAGTTGGAATTCTGAGAGCAGAGATGGATTTCCTACGGGAGGAAATACGACAGCTGAAACAACATCGAGAAGAAACGAAGGAGGAGACCAATATTAGAAAGCCCTCGTCGTAGAAAGTCGTAAAGGACAGGGGTCTTAAGAGGACCTTGACAAGGCCGCATACAGACGCCCTAAGGACATCAAATTCATTTGCCGTGTTGGAAGACGAGTGCTGTGGTGAGCCTGCAGTTCACTCAAAAAGGACATCAATGAAGAGCAACGAAGCGCAGGCCCCTCAAAGTGCTCAGAAAGTTAAGGAGGCACTTAAAAGAATTTTGGTTGTGGGAGATTCCCAGGTGAGGTACTTAGACAGAACGTTTTGTGCTAGAGATATGGAAAACAGGTTAAGGGTTTGCTATCCCGGAGCTGGTATTGGCGATATTATAAACAACATGAATGATATTATGGCTGGAAATGGGAAAAATCCCGTTATTTGCATTAGCGCGGGAGGAAATGATGTTGGTCGAGTTAGGAGTGAGGAACTGATTCAGAGGTATGAAACAGCCATAGAATTAGTTAGGAGCAAGGGAGGAATCCCGATCATATGTGGCATTCTTCCAAGAAAGGGAGTGGGAAATGAATGGATGTCGAGGGCACATGATGTCAATTGCCGGCTGTTAAAATATTGCAATTCAAATGCAATATCTTTCATAGATAATTGGGAACACTTCTACGAAAGAAATGAAATGTATGCTCGGGATGGGGTGCATTTGTCGAGGGCTGGGGTGTTTGTTGTTGCGAACTCGTTGGAACCAGTGGATGGAGGCGTTTGTTTGGGTTTAAACTGTTAGCAGATAGTGGTCTGGGAATTGATGTGGAGGAAGGAGGTAATAAAAGTATGTGTTTGTGGTAGAAAGAAATTGACAAAATGATCAGGGAAAGAGAAGGGCCTCAAAATAGCAATACACTTAGGGTATATTACACCCACAGTAGAAGTCTAAGAAACAAAATAAACGAATTAAATGCTCTTGTTTGTACAGAAAAAATAGATATTATTGCACTTACCGAAACGTGGATGAATGTAGAAAATAGAGAACTATTAGCTGAATATCAAATTAATGGATTTAAACTATTTCACACATATATATTAGACGAGGAGGGGGAGTAGCCATATATGTTAGAGACAATTTGAAATGTAGTCTCAAAGAGGGAATCAAAGCTGAGCCACACACAGAAACTATTTGGATAGAATTAAACGAAAAAGCAAGTAATCTTATAATAGGCGTTATATATAGGCCACCAAATTTAGACAGAATGGAAGCAAAGCATCTATGGGATGAAATATCTAGAGCATCTAGGTCTAAAGGTATGTGTATCATGGGTGACTTTAATTTTAGTGGAATAAAATGGATTAACAGAACAGGGAATAACGAAGAAGAAGATTTTATAGAATTAATTGACGATTGTTTTCTTACGCAACACATTAAGAAACCAACTAGGGAAAATAATATTTTAGATTTAGTGTTAACAAACAGGGAAACACAGATTAATGACAAAGAAATCGGGAATGAACTAGGGAACAGTGATCCCAAAGAAATCAGATTTAGCATAGAGTGGAATAGATCTGCAGGAGAAAATTCTGTTAAAGTGCCAGATTTTCGTAAAGCTAATTTCAATATCCTAAGAATTTTTTGGGGTCAAATAGATTGGAAAGTCCTGGGCATAAGGGGTGGGCCGGTCTTGGAGCAAGACGTGAACCCAGCGATGTGTGATGTAAAGGAGGATTTCGACTTGCATTCAAAATATAACTTATTTATAAATATTCTAAGCAAAGCACAGGAACGTAGTATACTTTACAAATTGAATAGATCAAATACAAACGACCCGAAATGGATAACAAAGGATCTAAAAAACCTTGCTCAGGTTAGGCCCCATTTAGATTATGCAGTTCAGTTTTGGTCGCCGTACTTTAGAATGGATATAAATTCACTTGAACGTGCCCAGCGTAGGTTGACAAAGTTAATTCCCGAAATTAGAAATCTTTCATATGAAGAAAGATTAACAAATCTTAAATTGCTTTCACTGGAAAGGCGAGGAGTTAGGGGTGACATGATTGGGGTTTACAAGTGGATGAATGGACATAACAAAGGGGATATTAATAAGGTATTAAAGTATCAACACAAGGCAGAACATAAAACAATGAGTATAAAGTGAATAAGTTTAGATTTAGGAAAGATTTTGGTAAATATTGGTTCGGTAACAGGGTTGTTGATTTGTGGAACCAATTACCGCATGACGTGGTGAAGGTGGGGTCCCTCGACGTGTTGGCGTGAGTTGGACATGTATATGAGTGGGATTGGGTGGTTATAAATAAGGGCTGCCTCGTATGGACCAATAAGCCTTCTGCAGTTACCTTTGTTCTTATGTTCGTCCTCCCAACCATTCCTCACTCCCCTGTCCCCTCGTCCTCACAACCATTCTCCACTTCCCGTTCCCTCGTCCTCCCCCACCATTTCCCCTTCCCCCATCCCTTTGTCCTCACCACCATCCCTCACTATACCATCCCCTCGCCCTCCTAACCATTCACCACTCAATCGTCCTCTCGTCCTCCCCACCATCCCCCAGTCCCCTGTCCCCTCATCCACACCATCCCCAACTTCCTCTTCCCCTTGTCCTACCCACCATTACCCCCACCCTGTCCCCTCGTCTTCCCCACCATCCCCACTCCCTCATCCGATGCATTCTCAAATGATCTGATGTTCTCATCACTGAAATATTAGAAAAAGTTAAAAATCGAAATGAAAATCAATAAAAAATAAAAAAAATACTATACTCACAAAATTAATGGTAAGGTAAACAACACAGCTCAATTCCAACGCAATATCACACAAAATAATTGAATCAAATTGAAAATAAATCAAAATCTACAAAAATTCAATTTGTCAATGCAATCGGAAACATTGAAATGAAATCGTAACATATTTAGTATGATGTTGGTTGCTCTTATGTGCAACAGAAAGTGCTGTTTCTTAAAAAAAATCTTTTTACCTGTCACAGGTGTGGCATGTATACTTATAATTATGAAATGAATATTATGGTAAACAACACAGTTCAATTCCAATTCAATGTCACACAAAATAATTAAATCAAAGTGAAAATAAATCGAAATCTATGAAAATTCAATTTATCAATGCAATCGGAAACATTCAAGTGGAATCGTAACATATTTAGAATAGCGTGTGTTGCTATTAAGTGCAACAGAGAGCACTGTTTTTCAAAAAAGCATGTTTTTACCTATCAAAGGTGTGGCAGCAATAATATAGAAGGCATACAAAAACATGCGCGTATTCGAATGGAACGTTGTGCAAAAATTTCAAAGCAGTCGGTGAAGAACTTTCTGAGATTAAAACGTGTGTTGCTCTCACGTCCAACAGATGGCGCTGTTTTTCAAAAAAGTATATTTTTTCCTGTCACAGGTTAGGAATGTATATAGTTGGTATATAAATACATGAGTCTATTCAAATGTATGTGTAAAAAGTTCAAAGCAATCCGTAAAGAGGTTTCCAAGATTTCCCTTACATGAAAGAAACTATTTTTTTTTTAACCATGTTTTGCCCATCACAGACGTAACATCTATATAGTATGTATATAAAGACCGCACGGATGTGAATGGAACGTTGTGTAAAAATGGTGAAGAACTTTCGGAGATTAGCGATTTTGAACAAACGAATATTTCCATTTTTATTTATATATATAAACAACAGAGGTCCCAGGACAGAGCCTTGAGGCACTCCACTTACAACATTTTCACACTCTGACTTTACCCCATTTATACTAACTCTCTGTTTCCTTTGGTATAGCCATGCCTTAATCCAACTTAATATTGTATCCCCCAATACCATGAGCCTCTATCTTTTTAATTAGTCTTTCATGTGGCACTGTATCAAAAGCTTTGCTAAAGTCAAGGTACACAACATCACAAACCTTACCACTATTAAATGCCTCAACTATGCTGGAATAAATTGATAGCAAATTTGTTAAACATGAACAGCCATTTGTAAAACTATGTTGCGACTCATTTATTAATTTGTTTTTCAAGATGAACACAAATTGTATTTGCAATTATCGATTCAAGTACCTTTCCCACAATAAACGTTAGGCTAATTGGCCGATAGTTTGACACAAGTGATCTATCTCCTTTCTTTAAAACTAGTACCACAATAGCAACCTTCCATGACTCTACCTGACTCTACAGATTTATTAAATATGGTAGACAGTGGCTCGGAAAGCTCCTCTTTGCATTCTTTAAGCCCCATGGCAAACACTTCATCCTGCCCTGGGGATTTGTTTGGTTCGAGTTTTACTATTTGTTTAATAACATCCTCCCTGGTAACTGCTAAACTAGTCAATCTGTCCTTGCCCCTACCCACATTGACTTGTTTGGCTGAAGACATAGTTTTAAGTTCCTTTTTAGTAAATACAGAGATAAAATATTTATTAAAAATACTACTGATCTCTTCGTCATTATCCGTTATCGGACCTTATCTGAACATAAGAACGGCATTTAGAAACTTGTGTAAGGAATTATTCAGAACTTTGTATACCACCTACTTCAGACCAATCCTGGAGTATGCAACCCCCAGCAACGAGTTCATATCTAGTCAGGCATAAGACTAAACTGCAAAAGGTTCAAAGGTTTGCCACCAGACTAGTATCCGGGCTGAGAGGTATGAGCTATGAGGAGAAACTACGGGAATTAAACCTTACGTCGCTGCAAGACAGAAGAGTTAGGGAGGACATGATCACCACTTACAAAATTCTCTAAGAAATTGACATGGTAGATAAAGACTATCTATTTAACACAAAGGGCACACGCACTAGGTTACACAGGTGGAAATTGAGTGCCCAAATGAACCACAGAGATATTAGAAAGAACTTTTTTAGCGTCATAGTGGTTGACAAATCGAATGCATTAGGAAGTGATGTGGTGGAGGCTGACTCAATACACAATTTCAAGTGTAGATATGATAGAGCCCAGTAGGCTCTTGAACCTGTACATCAGTTGATTGACAATTGAGAGGTGGGACCAAAGAGCCAGTGGTCAACCCTCGCAAGCACAAACAGGTGAGTACAACCTTCTGGAGAGTCCTTACACATGATTCATTACCACCACACAACCTTCTAGAAAATCCTCGCGCATGATTCATCACTACCACACAACCTTCTGGAGAGTCCTTGTGTTTGATTCATCACCTCCTTGGTAAGGTCAGTCATGTGACCTCAAATTCATCAGAGTTAATTGAAATATTTCCTGCTTACACCCTAGTTACGCTTGTTTCATGTTTACGGTTAATACTGAGTAACGCTTCCTATTTGTTGCACTTGGTAACACTTTATTGAGGTAAAACCGTGATAATACTAGTTATTGAAACACTGGTTCTTTTTATGCAATGTACTATGAACTGAAATGTGGTGTACCTTGGATGATTACAATCGGAACCAATGGTACCTTTCCAAGGAAATGCTGCACAAAGAAAACTTACTAAGTACATGCCACCACCATCTTGCCTGGACAGTAAGTTATATCAAGCAATGAGGCAAGAAGCATTGCTTGGCTTTGAGAGTTTTCTTCTAGATGTCATTAATTACTGACCTGTTGTAAACACAATTGAATTCAGAAGATTAGGAGGTTCTATTAATTGACATACACAGATGGAAAGTTTAACATAGGTTTATTTAGAGGAAAATATGATATTCACCAAAACTGTAAGTCCCAACCCTAACACTGGCAATGGTTAGGATATCACACATGGAAAATATATAAGACCATACACATTACCTTCTGGGTCCTGCTCTGCGACCTGGGGGGAATTCACTCCTGGTCTCCCAAGAGCTAGCTTGATGACTTGCAGCCCACCGATCCTCTCTGCCTCTAGCACTCTCTATCTCCTAACTACCATACAGGGGTATATATATATATATATATATATATATATATATATATATATATATATATATATATATATATATATATATATATATATATATATATATATATATATATATATATATATATATATATATATATATCACTAAGAACTCTTTGACCCGGCCAGGATTCGAACCCATGCCGTCCAGGATCACCCCTAAACGTACACAGTACCGTGACCACCGCACCAATGATCGTCTAAAGATAGACGATCATTGGTGCGGTGGTCACGGTACTGTGTACGTTTAGGGTGATCCTGGACGGCATGGGTTCGAATCCTGGCCGGGTCAAAGAGTTCTTAGTGATATATGGCTTGCGCGTTTATGCAGCTTTCTCACATATATATATATATATATATATATATATATATATATATATATATATATAAAGTTTTTGCCAAGCCCCAAATCATAGGGGGGGGGGGTTGCACTCTTGTGGGAAAGAACAGGACCACACTCTTGTGTGATCCTGTTCCCAGCTTATTCAGCCTACCCAGGAAAACGTGTTTTGCACACCTAGCCAGTTTGTCAGCACTTCAAAGAGTCAGCTACTCATGGTCTATGCAGAAACACTCAAGATGTACTATTGAGTTTGTTTGCCCAAGATTATCAGGATTAATCATAAACATGAAACAAGCTAACTAGGGTGTAGCCAGGAAATATTTCAATTAACTCTAGATGAATCTAAGGTCAATTATGATGATGTTGTTGTCGGTCAGTTATCCGTCCTTCCTTTCGGACAACCTCAACAACCGATCGGGAGCCGGTCGGCCGAGCGAACAGCACGCTGGACTTGTGATCCTGTGGTCCCGGGTTCGATCTCGGGCGCCGGCGAGAAACAATAGGCAAAGTTTCTTTCACCCTATGCTCCTGTTACCTAGCAGTAAAATAGGTACCTGGGTGTTAGTCAGTTGTCACGGGCTGCTTCCTAGGGGTGGAGGCCTGGTCGAGGACTGGGCCGCGGGGACACTAAAGCCCTGAAATCATCTCAAGATAACCTACCCAAAATTCCGTAGAGTGCTTGCACTTCAGCCAGGAGATCACCCCGTAAACTTCCTGCTCTTGGAGAGGGGTTCAGCGCCACACTTTTAGGGGATGCCGCTCTATCACAAGCCTCGTTGTCACGTGCACACACCCACTCGAGCCGCCGTGACTCTCCACTCTCTCCTTATTTGGGATGATCTCCTCAATCCCCCTTTTCTTTGATATTACTCCACACTACCCTGTCCACAGCTATGGTTTTTGGTTCTTTTTCTCTCGCTCTCTCTCTCTCTATTTTCTACTTTCTGGGAAGCCTCTCTAGGACAAGGGCAAACACCGGCCAATTTGAATACATTTACTGGAGAAGGCACATGCACAATACACACACACGTATAATAATATGAATCCAACACTCTATACTATTGTAGTTAGGTTCCACTCCAACAACATCAGGACTCTGTCATCTGCCTATCAAGTGGTAGTCTAACTGCTGTCTCACCACTTATACCACCAGCCTCACCAAGTAGGTCAAGTCTCATAAGACAATATTCTACTATAAGTAAAAGAGAATATATATATATATATATATATATATATATATATATATATATATATATATATATATATATATATATATATATATATATATATATATATATATATATATATATATATATATATATATATATATATATATTTAAGGGTACCACCACTGGTTTAATTAAAGGGACCCACATCCTCGAAGAAGAAAATAAATAGTGTTCAGAGAAGACTTGGGGATTCTCACTGAATACTTTAATCTTTCCTCTCCTACCACCCGCATTATTTTTTAATATTTTTAGCCTGACCTAGCCT
>WNGS01028583.1:14379460-14423660 GCA_020271785.1 Procambarus virginalis | reverse complement strand
GTATTGTCGGTGGTGGTGACGCTCTTGGGTGTTGTCGGTGATGGTGACGCTCTTGGGTGTTGTCGGTGATGGTGACGCTCTTGGGAGTTGTAGGTGCTGGTGACGCTCTTGGGTGTTGTCGGTGATGGTGACGCTCTTGGAGTTGTCGGTGGTGGTGACGCTCTTGGGTGTTGTCGGTGATGGTGATGCTCTTGGCTGTTGTCGGTGATGGTGACGCTCTTGGGAGTTGTCAGTGGTGGTGACGCTCTTGGGTGTTGTCGGTGGTGGTGACGCTCTTGGGAGTTGTCGGTGGTGGTGACGCTCTTGGGAGTTGTCGGTGGTGGTGACGCTCTTGGGAGTTGTCGGTGATGGTGACGCTCTTGGGTGTTGTCGGTGATGGTGACGCTCTTGGGTGTTGTCGGTGGTGGTGACGGTGTTGTCGGTGGTGGTGACGGTGTTGTCGGTGGTGGTGACGGTGTTGTCGGTGGTGGTGACGGTGCTGGCCCTTTTGGTTGATGAACGTGTTCCTGCAACTTGGTTGCTTCAAGTGTTTCTGACTCTGTTGGCTGGTGCAGGCGCTGCAACTAGATTGTCAGCCGCCGGTGTTGCTCAATCTCTTGCTTTGATGTTTAAAGACAGATTTTTTTACTTCTCGTGTTTGGCAACATTAGCGTAAAAAGTTTTCATGACAGGGTAATTCTCCCTGAAACCGCTAATCCGAGTCGTCCGGGGATTCATAAACTCTCAGACGTAAGACTTTTGAGCCACATCCTTTCCTCCCAACTCCTTAATGCGTGTAAGTAAGAAAAGTCTTAAACGATGACCAGCTAAATCCAATCTTCGTTGGCTAGATGGGGACGTTCACCGAGCTGAGCTGCGTCTCATTTGATAGAGAGATGCCGCAATATTCAGAAACAAATGCGCATTAAAAAACCGAGTTAGTTGAAGGTTTTGGTTCCAGAAGTATTTCTGGGATGAAATATGAGTTTTCCAGGAGAGATAAAACAAAGATGCTGGGGGACGAATCGCTTCTTCTTAACGGAGTGAGAGATGTGACAGCTGGCTTGATAAACGGTGCTGGATATTTGAGGGAGATGCAGGAATATTGAAAGAGAAGAGACCTGTGGAAATGGCTCCGGCTCCCATCCCATGCGTCAGGGGTTCCGTTTGTAAATTTTATTTCAGTTAAAATAGTGGAACGAGATAAATTTCCAGGATACAGTGGCAGATCGAGGGGGCCTGAGGACACGATTGTTTAATTTGTTTATTAGGAACAACCAAACTCATCCTTCAGATATGGGCTAAAGGTTAGTTACTTGTACAGTGGCTAGATGGATAGTTACTTGGGCAGTGGTTGGATGGTTAGTTACTTGGGTAGTGGGTACACACACACACACACACACACACACACACACACACACACACACACACACAACACACACACACACACACACACACCCCACACACACACACACACACACACACACACACACCACACACACACACACACACACACACACACACACACACACACACACACACACACACAGGGGCCCCCCTTAGCCTGGGGGAGGGGGGGCCTCGTAGCCTGGTGGATCGCGCGCAGGACTCGTATTCTGTGGCGCGGTTCGATTCCCGCACGAGACAGAAACAAATGGGCAAAGTTTCTTTCACCCTGAATACCCCTGTTACCTAGCAGTAAATAGGTACCTGGGAGTTAGTCAGCTGTCACGGGCTGCTTCCTGGGGTGTGTATGTGTGAGTGTTGTGAAAAAAGTAGTTAGTAAACAGTTGATTGACAGTTGAGAGGCGGGCCGAAAGAGCAAAGCTCAACCCCCGCTAACACAACTAGGTGAATACACACACACACACACACACACACACACACACACACACACACACACACACACACCACACACACACACACACACACAAAGCTAACGAAAACGATAACAAATGCAGTGTTCCCACAGGACTATTTTGTTATGAGGAAAGAGAGGGAAGGAAGAGGTGGTGGTGGTGTAGCTCTACTGGTAAGGAAAGGCTGGGAGAATGAGGGGATGGTTATTCAAGGCTGTAAAGGTTTCAGTGACTACATAACAGGCACCATAACAACTGGAGGGCAAAAAATTATAGTCGTAGTCATATATAATCCACCACCAAATGACAGAAGACCTAGACAGGAATATGATAGAAACAACATGGCCACCATTAACATAATAGAGAGCGCAGCTTCTGTTGCTAGCAGGAATGGATCTGGACTACTAATATGGGAGACTTACACCATGGGAAGATAGACTGGGAGAACAGAGACCCGCATGGAGGACCAGAACATGGAGAGCTAAGCTGCTGGACGTGGCAACAAGAAACTTTCTAAGCCAGCACATCCACGAACCAACAAGAATGAGAGGAGAAGATGAACCAGCAATGTTTGATTTGATATTTACCCTTTTACCCTAAATGAGTGGGATATAAGGAAAGTTAAGATGGAAGCACCCTTGAGAATGAGTGATCACAGTGTATTGAACTTTGAGTACCTGGTAGAGCTAGGAATTATCTCCCCGAAAAAAGAAATAGGAAACAAAGACTGGCATACCGAAAGGGGAATTATGAAGAGATGAGAAGTACCTAAGGGAAATACCTTGGGACACAGACCTCAGAGATAAATCTGTACAAGATATGATGGACTTTGTTACCCAAAAGTGTCAGGACAGGTTCATCCCGGCCCAAAGGGAAAAATAGGAGAAGCAAATGAAGAATCCATGGTATAATAGGGCATGTATAGATGCAAAGAAACTGAACAAAAGAGCGTGGAGGAACTTCCGGAATAACAGAACACCAGAAAGCAGAGAAAGATACCAGAGAACCAGGAATGAGTATGTCAGGGTGAGAAGAGAAGCAGAGAAAGGTTATGAAAATGATATAGCAAACAAAGCCAAGACCGAACCAAAGCTACTCCACTGTCACATCAGAAGGAAAACAACAGCGATAGAAAAGGTATTGAAACTTAGAACAGGCAAGGACAAGTATACAGAGAATGACAAAGAGGTGTGTGAAGAACTCAAAAAGAAATTCCAGGAGGTCTTGACAATAGAACAAGGTGTGGTCACTGTGCTAGGAGAATGGGAGGTAAACCAGGCGGCCTTGGAAGAGTTCGAAATTACGAGAGAGGATGTCAAGAGACATCTGCTGGATCTGGATGTTAGAAAGGCTGTTGGTCCAGACGAGATCTCGCCATGGGTACTGAAAGAGTGTGCAGAGGCACTTTGCTTGCTCCATAGTGTATAGTAAGTCACTGGAGACGGGAGACCTACCAAAAATATGGAAAACGGCGAAAGTGTTCCAATATACAAAAAGGGCGACAGGCAAGAGGAACTGAACTAGGCCAGTGTCCCTGACATGTATACCATGCAAGGTGATAGAGAAGATCGTGAGAAAAAACTGGTAACACATCTGGAGAGAAGGGACTTCGTGACGAATCGCCAACAGGGATTCAGGGAGGGAAAATCTTGCCTGTCTGGCTTAATAGAATTCTACGACCAGTTGACAAAGATTAAGCAAGAAAGAGAGGCTGGGTGGACTGCATTTTCTTGGATTGTTAGAAAGCTTTGACACTGTACCGCATAAGGGGCTGGTACATAAGCTGGAGAGACAGGCAGGTGTAGCTGGGAAGGTGCTCCAGTGGATAAGGAGTACCTGAGCAATAGGAAGCAGAGAGTTACGGCGAGGGGTGAGACCTCGATTGGCGTGAAGTCACAGTGGAGTCCCACAGGGCTCTGTACTCGGTCCTATCTTGTTTCTGATATATGTAAATGATCTCCCGTAGGGTATAAATTCATTTCTCTCAATGTTGCGGACGATGCCAAAATTATGAGAAGGATTAAGAAGAGGAGGACTGCTTGAGGCTTCAAGAAGACCTAGACAAGCTGAAGGAATGGTCAAACAAATGGTTGTTAGAGTTTAACCCAACCAAATGTAATGTAATGAAGATAGGCATAGGTAGCAGGAGGCCAGATACTAAGTATCATCTGGGAGATGAAATTCTTCATGAGTCAGAGAGAGAAAAAGACTTGGGGGGTTGACATCACGACAGACCTGTCCCCTGCAGCCCATATCAAGAGGATAACATCAGCGGGATATGCCAGGCTGGCCAACATAAAAACGGCATTCAGAAAATTGTGTAAGGAATCATTCAGAACTTTGTATACCACATATGTCAGGCCAATCATGGAGTTCAGCGCCAGCATGGAGTCCATATCTAGTCAAGGATAAGACCAAACTGGAAAATGGTTCAAAGGTTTGCCACCAGACTAGTACCCGAGCTGAGATGTATGGCTACGAGGAGCGACTGCAGGAATTAAACTCACTTCGTTGGAAGACAGAAGAGTTAGGGGGCACATGATCACCACATTCAAGATTCTCAGGGGAATCGCAGGGTTGAAAAAGATAGGCTGTTTAACACAAGGGGCACACGCACTAGGGACACAGGTGGAAACTGAGTGCCCAATGAGCACAGAGATATTAGAAAGAACTTTTTTAGTGTCAGAGTGGTTGACAAATGGAATGCATTAGGAAGCGATGTGGTGGAGGCTGACTCCATACACAGTTTCAAGTGTAGATATGATAGAGCCCATTAGGCTCAGGAAACTGTACACCTGTTAATTGACGGTTGAGAGGCGGGACCAAAGAGCCAGAGCTCAACCCCCGCAAGCACAACTAGGTGAGTACAACTAGGTGAGTCACACACACACACACACAATTATATGAACATGTTTGCTGATGATGCTAAGATAATAGGAAGGATAAGAAACTTAGATGAATGTCATGCCCTTCAAGATGACCTGGGACAAAATAAGTATATGGAGCACAACTGGCAAATGGAATTTAATGTTAATAAATGCCATGTTATGGAATGTGGAATACGAGAACATGGACCTCATACAACCTATATATTATGTGAGAAATCTTTAAAGAATTCTGATAAAGAAAGAGATCTAGGGGTTTTTCTAGATAGAAAAATATCACCTAAGGACCATATAAAGAATATTGTGCGAGGAGCCTATGCCACGCTTTCTAACTTCAGAATTGCTTTTAATACATGTATGGCGATATACTAAATAAATTGTTCACGACTTTTGTTAGGTCAAAGCTAGAATATGCAGCGGTTGTGTGGTGCCCATATCTTAAGCACATCAACAAACTGGAAAAGATGCAAAGACATGCTACTAAGTGGCTCCCAGAACTGAAGGGCAAAAGCTACGAGGAGAGGTTAGAGGCATTAAATATGCCAAAACTAGAAGACAGAAGAAAAGAGGTGATGTGATCACTACATACAAAATAGTAACAGGAATTGATAAAATCGATAGGGAAGATTCCTGAGACCTGGAACTTTAAGAACAAAAGGTCATAGATTTAAACTAGCTAAAACACATGCCGAGAAATATAAGAAATTCATTTTCGCAAACAGAGTGGTAGACGGTTGGAACAGGTTAGGTGAGAAGTGGTGGAGGCCAAGACCGTCAGTAGTTTCAAAGCGTTATATGACAAGAGTGCTGGGAAGACGGGACACCACGAGCGTAGCTCTCATCCTGTAACTACACTTACGTAATTACACTTAGGTATTACACATACACACCGGATCCCCCAGCCCCCTTTTCACTCTTCAGAAACTCCCCAGATCCCCGGATCCCCCCAGCCCCATACACCCCAGATCCCCCAGACCCCCAGAAGAAGGACAAACTCTGGTACGGAGTTTCCATGAAGAATTTCAAGGTTTGGTACACAATGCTGATGGGGTATCTAATAAAGCAGAAGAGATAAAAGAAAGAGTGAGTGAGGCAGATCCTGACATAGATGCAATTGTCGACTAAAATAAATGACATGATCTCAGATGCAATCTTTCCAGAGGGCTACCAGGTGATAAGAAAAGAGAGGGCACAGAGAGAGGGAGGGGGAGTAGCACTCCTAATAAAGCGGAAATGGAAGTTTGAAGACCTGGGAAATCGGGTTACCAATGAGAGCACAAGCTTCATACATGGAAAAAAGTTTATGCTTCATACATAAATGTATGAAGCACAAGCTTCATACATTTAAAATTTTACAGCAGATGGGAGGAAGATTGTGATCTTGGTAATCTACAATCCCCCCTCCATACAATAGAAAACCCAGGCAGGAGTATGATGACAACAACAAGGCATGCATAGATGAACTGCAGAAGGCAGCAACATTAGCCCACAGAATGAGAGCGAAGCTGCTGGTCGTGTGGGACCTGAATCATGGAGAGATAAATTGGGAATCAAGGAATCCCCATGGACGGGACGAAACGTGGGGAGCAAAGTTAGTAGATGTTATAGACAGGAATTTCCTAACACAACATGTGAAGGAAGACACAAGGGAAAGAGGAGGAGATGCACCGAGCCTATTAGGCCTGATTTTCCCCCAGAACGTAGAAGGCATCGAGAATTTGGAGCTTGAAATACCTCTAGGGGCCAGCGACCATTGTGTCCTAGTCTTTGACTACATGATGGAATTCAAACTTGTGACCATGGGACAAGAGGTCTGGGAAAGGAGAGTTGACTACAGGAAAGGGGACTATAGGAGGAAAAGGGAATATCTGGCAGAAGTGCAGTGGGAAGAAGAAGTTAGAGGAAAAACAGTCCAAGATATGATGGACCTAGTCATACAGAAATGCCAGGAGGCCAAAGAGAGATTTATACCAACAGGAAAGGGAAAAAATAAGAGGGAATATAATAACCCATGGTTTAATAGACAGTGTCAGGAAGCAAAAATGGCCAGCAGGCGGGAGTGGATGAAGTACAGAAGACAAAGGACAGAGGACAACAGGATCAGATGCAACAGAGCTAGGAACGATTACATTAACATATGACGAACATCGGAAAGGGACTATGAGAACGATATTGCGACCAAAGCGAAAAAGCAACCTAAGTTACTACACAACAATATAAGAAGAAAAATGTCGGTGAATGACCAAGTGACAAGATTAAGGAAAACAGAGGGGGCGTATACTGAAAGTGACAAGGAAATTTGCGAGGCACTGAATGCCAGTTTCCATGGAGTGTTCACTACCGAGCCTGATCAGCTCCCATTGTTAGAAGTGATTACCCTAGATGAAAGACTATCAGATATAGAGGTGACAGCAGGGGAGGTAATGAAACAGTAGACAATACTAGATGCAACTAAAGCAGTTGGATCAGACAAAGTATCACCGTGGATACTAAAAGAAGCAGCGCAGGCCCTCAGCATGCCCCTGGCAATGATCTTTATTGATTCACTTATGTCGGGAGAATCGCCCAGTTGCTGGAAAAAGGCAAATGTCGTACCGATCTTCAAGAAAGGCGATAGGAAGGAGGGACTTAACTATAGACCTGTATCACTGACAAGCATCCTCTGTAAAATACTGGAAAGAATAATTAGGCTACGACTGGTTGCACACCTGGAGAACGTTAGGTTTGTGAACAAACATCAACATGGGTTCTGGACAGGGAAATCGTGCTTAACAAACCTTTTGGAATTCTATGATAAAATAACGAGGATAAGACAGAAATGGTTGGGCAGACTGCATATTTCTGGACTGCCAAAAAGCCTTTGATACAGCCCATCTGAAGAAGCATATAAGGAAACTGGAAAAGATTCAGAGGTTTGCAGCAAGACTCGTTCCAGAGTTACGAGGGATGGGGTATGAGGAGCGCCTGAGGGAACTGTGCCTTACGACACTAGAAAGAAGAAGGGAGAGGGGGGACATGATAGGAACGTATAAAATACTCAGGGGGCTTGACAGAGTGGACATAGACGAAATGTTCATATGGAATAGTAACAGAACGAGGGGACATGGGTGGAAGCTGGAAACTCAGATGAGTCATAGGGATGTTAGGAAGTTTTCTTTTAGCGTGAGAGTAGTGGAAAATGGAATGCACTTAAGGAACAGGTTGTGGAAGCAAATACTATTCATAATTTTCAAACTAGGTATGATAGGGAAATAGGACCATAATCATTGCCCTAAACAACCGATGCTCGAAAGGCGGGATCCAAGAATCAATGTTCGATCCTGCAGACACAATTAGGTGAGTACAATTAGGTGAGTACACACACACACACACACGCACACTTGCGGCTGAGTGCCCAGTGCTCCGGGGTCGTAGTCCAAATTACCCGGGTTCGACTCCGGTCGAGGTAGGAACAAATAGGCAGAGTTTCCTTTACACTGATGCACTGTTCATCTAGCAGTAAATAGGTACCTGGAAGTTAGACAGCTGCTACGGGATGCGTCCTGGGGGATGTGTGTGCGCGCGTTTTATAAATATATGTAGTAGACATCATAGAGGAAAATACTTGGTTAGCAAGGCAGCGTCCAGAGCTTATGGCTCGATTTGTAGGCACGAATAGTAAATACGCAAACACCNGATCGCCACAGAGCCGGCAGCATCTGGCAACGGCAACGTACGCCCCTCGTACCGATGGAGGAAGTCTCGGTACTCCTCCCTCACGAACTTGATAACCCACCCCGTGGGCAGTAACGAAGCGCAATACGGTAGATAGCCTCCACCGGGATATGAAGCATATCACACCTCACCAACTTAATGGTCGGATATCCAGCCTTACACGTGAACTCCAGCCCCACGGAATTTACACGGACAATAGGAGGAAGATGGCCCCCCATGTCAGACCGCCACGTCAACAAGCAGCCAGGCAGGCAACAAAACTGGGAGGCAGAGAGATGCCCACACCACCTGGTGACCAAAATGGCAAACGACGCCAACAGCCACGGACGGTTGGTAAACGTCCTCACTCCACAGCTGCCAGCAGTCGACTCCAGTCCAAACGCAGGTAAAAGCTCTGTACCTCAGGGTACAGTCCTTGCACCACTGCTTTTCCATATTCTCATATCAGATATAGAAAAAAATACAAGTCAAGCTTCGTATAATCCTATGCAGATACACACAAATCAGCATGAAAAATACCTCTGCTGAAGACATTGATATTAAACAAGCAGATATTAATAAAGTTTTTGACTGGGCAGCAGAAAAAAAATGTTTAATAGTATAAATTCCAGGTACTCAGTTATAGTAAAATAAATGACCATAAACAAAATACAAGGGTTACAGTAATCTCTTGCTAAGGCAAGGAGATTCTGCCTATTCCTTTGCTGTCTATTCAACAACATATATGCATACTCAAGTATAAGAATGAACCACAACAATATGTGCTCAGATCCTGTGTCTAGACAAGACAACCCCCCCCCACCTCAAGTACCCGAGACACTGAACACCTGTCATGGCCAACTCCACTCGCCGGTCAACTTGCTGAACCGCTTGTTTAAGACTGCCGGCGATAGTTACCTACACATCAGCGCCATTATCACTAGGCCTGGCCGCATATATAAGCAGCTCACCACCAGCCAGACCTCAGAATACGCTTCATGCTCTCAGCAGTAACATCCAGTGTAGCCTTCCCGGAAACCGTAGATGTGTACAGCTTATTGTATATAGTGTTTTGAACCTTTCTTTTGCCATTTAACGTAACTATCACATGTTTGTTCATATTGCATGTTGTATCGTGGTAATACCAAGTAGAATATGGTAATTGTTTTATTTGTTGTACCGGGTAAGATGTCCCTACATCCTTTGGACTACCTCGAAAACATTTTGTTTCACCATTCAAGTAAGACCCCTCTACCCTTATCCTTATCATTTATAGAGTATCGGGTATAGAAATCCCTACTTCTTCAAAACACTTCGTTTCACCCTTTATGATATAATTACTCAATATAATTACTCAATTCTTGTAACCTTGACTTATAATATAATTATTCAATTCTTGTAACCTTGACTTATAATCATTAAGTTTACACAGGTTAGTTTAAAGTTGTCATGGCATCCTGTCAATCAGACACATCATATATTGGTTCACGTATTGAAGTTATTCTCTGCATATTACTTGAGGTTAATTCATTCACCATGTTCAGACCTGCTGCCTTCGGAGCCAGTGCAGAGGAAGAGCTCGGTACCTTTATTCGGGCAACCAGAACCGAGTTGATTACACTCATCACTGAATACCATATTTTACCCCACTCAGGATGCCGCTAAATCTGAACTTCATAATTTAATTCTAGAGTACCTGTTACAGAACAACAAAATCACTCCTGAGATGCATGAACAACATCAGTTTGCAGATAAGAGGCCCTGGCAGCCCTGAAGTTGAAGACCGAGCTCGCCAACATAGAATGAAAATGTCAGAAGGAAGCTCTCCAGGTAAAAGAACGTAAAGCTGCCTTCCAGAGGAAACAAGCTACACTACAACGTAAACGTGAGAGGGAACAAGCCGAACTCCAACTTAAAGTCGCTGAAAAATAAGCTGCAATTGCTCTAGAGCTCCGACGTAAAAATCTTGAATTTGAAACCGTCCACATCACTCAGTGCCAGGAAGCCAAAGCCAAACTCCCAGTATGTTTCAATCTTTATTAAGGTAATGCTATCTTTCGTAGAGACTGAGGTATATTTATTCTATAATACATTTGAGACTCGCTAATAAAGTCAACTGGCCTCAAGATATGTGGTCTATACTTCTCAAGTCTCATTTGACAGGTAGAGCTGCTTTGACTCTTAGTTCTCTGGCTTCAGAAACGGACTACAATGTGTTGAAACAAGCAGTGCTTGATACAAACCTCTTACCCAAAGAGAGTTATAGGCGTAGATTTCGGTAATATATCAAATCCAGTGCTACTACTTACCTAGAATTCGCTCACAATAAGAAAAGATATTTAATGAAGTGGCTGGAATCAGCCCAAGTCACCACCTTTGCAGATTTCATCAACCTCATCTTGATGGAAGAATTCCTTTGCTGTGTTCCTGCTCTTATCCATCTCTACCATTCAGACAAAGCAGAGACCAACCTTACTAAGTGTGCGCAGTTGGCTTTTTACCTACAGCCTAATTCACAGATTGTCATCCGACGCACCTCATGGTAAATCATCTTGGTCCAGTCCTGCTAAAATGAGTACTAGTGATAAAGACCACTCACTTTTCTGCCGATACCGTAAAGAATATGGGCGTACCATAGAAAAGTGTACCAGTCTTCACTGTAAGTCCAACAGTGAGATCCGCAAGCCCAAATCACCTCCTTATAAAAAAACCTGTAATAATATTTATGTTCCATCCTCTGATCTTTCTCTCTTCCACAGACACCGATACACCAGAACTGTCTCTACCAGCGGTAGGAATTCGGAGGGAAGATCCCAGTGAACATCTTGAGGAACATAGCTGCTCTACAATCGATAGTCCTCAAATCACCTGCACCCAACGTCACCTACACCGGAGAAACCGTCCTCATCACTGACCTCACTGCACCCACTCCATACCCACTCACAAGAGTCAGCCTGAATTGTTCGTTCGTTCGAGGTGAAGTCCAAGTCACCATCCGGGAAAAGCCTTTCCCCATGCCAGGAGTTCAACTTATCCTGGGCAACGACTTGGCAGATCAACAACCCACAAACCTCATCATCAGAGACAAACGCCAGGTATGTGACTCATCCGTGGAAGATTCTATTATGAAATATGTTGCAGAGGAGGTCATACCGACCGAGGAATCTGAGGACCTCTCCCAGCCTGTCATGGTGAGGACACGCTCCCAAGCTACTCAACCACAACAGCTGCTTCAGCTGTACCTGAAGATTCTCAGGGCCTCCCAGCGAATCTCAACCTGTTGGAGTTCCGTAAGTTGCAGAGAGAAGATCAATCCCTAACATCTTTATTCTTTCAGGCTGAGACACAATCAGATTCAATCCCTGTTTTTTGTTGTGCACAAATATGTACTCTACCGCTGCTATAGACCCAGCAAATTGAAGGAGGACAACGATTGGACTAACGTCAACCAACTGGTAGTTCCTTCCAGCCTGTGGCCAGATATCATGCGTTTGGCCCATGGCCCTCTCTCACACTACGGCTTCAACAAGACCTACAACGCCCTAAAACAGGACTACTACTGGCCAGGTATGGTTCATGACATCAAGAACTTTATGACTACTTGCCACTCGTGTCAAAGGACTGGTAAGCCAAACGCTCCTCTATCCAAGGCACCACTGATTCAGGTACCAGTGCCTTCTGACCCGTTCAGCCATCCCATCAACAATAATATCGAGCTTCTGTCCGAGCCCAGCTCAGGTAATCTTCATATCAATAATATCCCGTGTTCTACCACCAGGTTTCCTACAACAGTTTCCGTCAAGAACAGCACGGCTACTAACGTTGTGAAGCACCAGGGCGAAACTGTGCCTGCAGTGCGGACATCCCCAGGAGAGTCAGAGTAGGGGTGACACCATTCTCTTCAACGACCTGTGTAAGACAATCGACATCTCCCAGGTACTGTCTAGCCCTTCTTGCTGTACTTCTCCTGACTGCAATAATTCGAAATCCTCGATCTTTTCCAACACCAGGAAAGGTCCTCCTACCTAAGAATCAAATCCAAATATATGTGCTCCTCTCAACCACTTGATCAGCCTTCATCCCAAATTCGTTAAAAACCACAGCACACTCCATTTCATTTGAAAGGCGTAAACCCTTGTACTAATTCCATTCTCACCTCGCCAGGTGTTACGAAACCTTTCGTCTTCCATTTCTACACCAGTAACACTGGCGTTAAGAACACCACGACACCACAGCGAGATGAGATCATGCCGTCCAGCTACTACCGTCATAAAGGAGTCACTCAACATCCTATCCAGCGTGCAACACAACGAACCACTCAATCTACAAGGTTATAATCTCATCAAAATCTCCTCGGCCTCAATATTCTTCGGTCCATGCAGCAGGCCCAGTTCTCCAACAGACTCGTTCATTGCTGGATTCTGCAGCACCATATCAACAACATCTCCTTACATCACGTCCTCCTTCGGTTCTGATAGCAGACCCAATTCTCAAACCAGCACTTGCTTTCATGGGCCTTGCATCTGCCCAACCATCTCCTCAACATCTGCTTGCATCACCATTCCCTTTGATGCATTCAACAGGCTCAGCTCTCCAACCGATTTGTACTTCAATAAGCCCTGCAGAACTACATGAACATCTTCTACAATCTCCATCCTCCTCAGTTCATGCAGCAGATCCAGTTCAACATCCAGCACCAGCACTTGCTTCACTGGGCCTTGTACCTGCAGAACTATAATCTCAACATCTTCATCAATGGCTCGGAAAACATCGTCGCCGACGCGCTCTCCCGAGTTCACGAGGTCGAACGTTGCACTTCAACTCTCCACTCAACAGCAGTATCATAGGCGATAGGAACAGGCTTCGGGGGAGAGCTGTGACGGTAATCTCTTACTTAGGCAAGGAGATCCTGCCTATTGTTGTGTTGATTTAAGGGCGACGACGATCGTGGGATCGGATGCGCCCATTCTGCCTATTCCTTTAACATCTATTCAACAACATATCTACGTACTCAAGTATAAGAAATCAACAACAACAATACATGCTCAGAAGCCTGTGTCTAGACAAGACACCACCCCCCTTCCACCCTCAAGTAATAGACACCGAAACACCTGTCTGGGGCAAACTTCATTCGCCGGTCGACCAGCTGAACCGCTTGTTTAAGACTGCCGGCGATAGGTACCTGCACATCAGCGCCATTTACACTAGGTCTGGCCGCATATATAAGCAGCTCACCATCGGCCAGACCTCACTATACTCTTCATGCTCTCAGCAGTAACATCTACTGTAGCCTTCTCGGAAATTGTAGATGTGTACAGCTTATTGTATAGTGTTTTGCACTTTTATTTTGTCATTTAACATAACTGTCACATGTTTGTTCATATTGCATTTTGTATTGTGGTAATGCTAAGTTGAAGATTGGAATTGTTTTATTTGTTGTTAGTCATTTTTCGTATATTAAGTATTTAAAGTTTTTCATTCTTGGGACTTTACCCGCAGCTCTCACACTGTAAAAGAGGTCAGAAGCAGTTTTATTTACTTTGTTTTACTTTTTTAATTTAATGTGATTGGCATTACACCAGCCAGAATAGCCACTGCTCTATTCTCTTACTTTTACGTCACACAGGGTACAAACAAAAAATCAAATCTGCCCATAGTAGGAAAGCAGCATGTAAAGGATCTGGGAATAATGATGTCTGGCGACTTAACGTTTAGGGAGCATAACCAAGCAAATATTGAGTCAGTCAGAAAAATTATAGGATGGATAACTGGAACTTTCAAATCCAGGGATTCAATCACAATTTTTGTACTATTCTAATCACTTGTGCTGTCCCGTCTTGAGTACGCCTGGATACTCACTTCGGCCTTCAGAGCGGGAAAGATGGCTGAAATAAAGGGAATACAGAGAACATATGCGGCATACATAAACACGATAAAGCACCTAAGTTATTGGGATCGTCTTAAAGCTCTCCAAATATACTCGATATAAAGGATTCGAAAGAGATATTAAAGAATACACACGTGAAAAATACTGGAGGGCCAGGTCCCACGTCTTCACAGTAAAATAACAACATAATGGAGTGAACGATATGGAAGAAAATGTAGAATAGAACCAGTGAAGAGCGCATTTCTCACATTGGCTGAAGGTGCTTTTGTTTGTATTAGTTATTCCGGGAATTCCTGCCTCTATTGGGTGTTGTCGGTGGTGGTGACGCTCTTGCGTGTTGTTTGTGACGCTCTTGGGTGTTGTCGGTGGTGGTGACGCTCTTGGTGTTGTCGGTGGTGGTGGCGCTCTTGGGTGTTGTCGGTGGTGGTGACGCTCTTGGTGTTGTCGGTGATGGTGACGCTCTTGGGTGTTGTCGGTGTGTGACGCTCTTGGGTTGTCGGTGGTGGTGACGCTCTTGGGTGTTGTCGGTGGTGGTGACGCTCTTGGGTGTTGTCTGTGGTGACGCTCTTGGGTGTTGTCGGTGGTGGTGACGCTCTTGGGTGTTGTCGGTGGTGGTGACGCTCTGGGTGTTTGTCTGTGACGCTCTTGGTTGTTGTCTGTGAAGCTCTTGGGTGTTGTCGGGGTGGTGACGCTCTTGGGTGTTGTCGGTGATGGTGACGCTCTTGGGTGTTTCGGTGGTGGTGACGCTCTTGGGTGTTGTCGGTGATGGTGACGCTCTTGGGTGTTGTCTGTGATGGTGACGCTCTTGGAGTTGTCGGTGATGGTGACGCTCTTGGGTGTTGTCGGTGATGGTGACGCTCTTGGGTGTTGTCGGTGATGGTGACGCTCTTGGGAGTTGTCGGTGATGTGACGCTCTTGGTGTTGTCTGTGACGCTCTTGGGTGTTGTCGTGGTGGTGACGCTCTTGGGTTTTGTCGGTGGACGCTCTTGGGTGTTGTCGGTGGTGGTGACGCTCTTGGGTGTTGTCGGTGGTGGTGACGCTCTTGGGTGTTGTCGGTGGTGGTGACGCTCTGGGTGTTGTCGGTGATGGTGACGCTCTTGGGTGTTGTCTGTGATGGTGACGCTCTTGGGAGTTGTCGGTGATGGTGACGCTCTTGGGTGTTGTCGGTGGTGGTGACGCTCTTGGGTGTTGTCGGTGATGGTGACGCTCTGGGTGTTGTCGGTGATGGTGACGCTCTTGGGTGTTGTCGGCGATGGTGACGCTCTTGGTGTTGTCGGTGATGGTGACGCTCTTGGGGTTGTCGGTGGTGGTGACGCTCTTGGGTGTTGTCGGTGATGGTGACGCTCTTGGGTGTTGTCGGTGATGGTGACGCTCTTGGGTGTTGTCGGTGATGGTGACGCTCTTGGTGTTTGTCGGTGTGGTGACGCTTTGGGTGTTGTCGGTGATGGTGACGCTCTTGGGAGTTGTCGGTGATGGTGACGCTCTTGGGTGTTGTCTGTGACGCTCTTGGGTGTTGTCGGTGGTGGTGACGCTCTTGGGTGTTGTCTGTGACGCTCTTGGGTGTTGTCGGTGGTGGTGACGCTTTTGGGTGTTGTCGGTGATGGTGACGCTCTTGGGTGTTGTCGGTGATGGTGACGCTCTTGGGAGTTGTCGGTGATGGTGACGCTCTTGGGTGTTGTCGGTGGTGGTGACGCTCTTGGGAGTTGTCGGTGGTAGTGACGCTCTTGGCTGTTGTCGGTGATGGTGACGCTCTTGGGTGTTGTCGGTGATGGTGACGCTCTTGGGTGTTGTCGGTGATGGTGACGCTCTTGGGTGTTGTCGGTGGTGGTGACGCTCTTGGATGTTGTCGGTGGTGGTGACGCTCTTGGGTGTTGTCGGTGATGGTGACGCTCTTAAGTGTTGTCGGTGGTGGTGACGCTCTTGGATGTTGTCGGTGGTGGTGACGCTCTTGGGTGTTGTCTGTGACGGTCTTGGGTGTTGTCGGTGGTGGTGAAGCTCTTGGATGTTGTCTGTGACGCTCTTGGGTGTTGTCGGTGGTGGTGACGCTCTTGGATGTTGTCTGTGACGCTCTTGGGTGTTGTCGGTGGTGGTGACGCTCTTGGGTGTTGTCGGTGGTGGTGACGCTCTTGGGTGTTGTCGGTGGTGGTGACGCTCTTGGGAGTTGTCGGTGACGCTCTTGGGTGTTGTCGGTGGTGGTGACGCTCTTGGGTGTTGTCGGTGGTGGTGACGCTCTTGCGTGTTGTCTGTGACGCTCTTGGGTGTTGTCGATGGTGGTGACGCTCTTGGGTGTTGTCGGTGGTGGTGACGCTCTTGGGAGTTGTCGGTGACGCTCTTGGGTGTTGTCGGTGGTGGTGACGCTCTTGGGTGTTGTCGGTGGTGGTGACGCTCTTGCGTGTTGTCTGTGACGCTCTTGGGTGTTGTCGATGGTGGTGAAGCTCTTGGGTGTTGTCTGTGACGCTCTTGGGTGTTGCCGATGGTGGTGAAGCTCTTGGGTGTTGTCGGTGGTGGTGACGCTCTTGGGTGTTGTCGGTGGTGGTGACGCTCTTGGGTGTTGTCGGTGATGGTGACGCTCTTGGGTGTTGTCGGTGATGGTGACGCTCTTGGGAGTTGTAGGTGACGCTCTTGGGTGTTGTCCGTGGTGGTGACGCTCTTGGGTGTTGTCTGTGACGCTCTTGGTTATTGTCGGTGGTGGTGACGCTCTTGGGTGTTGTCGGTGGTGGTGACGCTCTTGGGTGTTGTCGGTGGTGGTGGCGCTCTTGGGTGTTGACGGTGGTGGTGACGCTCTTGGGAGTTGTCGGTGGTGGTGACGCTCTTGGGTGTTGTCGGTGATGGTGACGCTCTTGGGTGTTGTCGGTGGTGGTGACGGTGTTGTCGGTGGTGGTGACGCTCTTGGGGGGTTGTCGGTGGTGGTGACGCTCTTGGGAGTTGTCGGTGGTGGTGACGCTCTTGGGTGTTGTCGGTGGTGATGACGCTCTTGGGAGTTGTCGGTGGTGGTGACGCTCTTGGGTGTTGTCTGTGATGGTGACGCTCTTGGGAGTTGTCGGTGATAGTGACGCTCTTCGGTATTGTCGGTGGTGGTGACGCTTTTGGGTGTTGTCGGTGATGGTGACGCTCTTGGCTGTTGTCGGTGGTGGTGACGCTCTTGGGTGTTGTCGGTGATTGTGACGCTCTTGGGTGTTGTCGGTGGTGGTGACGCTCTTGGGTGTTGTCTGTGATGGTGACGCTCTTGGGAGTTGTCGGTGATAGTGACGCTCTTCGGTATTGTCGGTGGTGGTGACGCTCTTGGGTGTTGTCGGTGATGGTGACGCTCTTGGGTGTTGTCGGTGATGGTGACGCTCTTGGGAGTTGTCGGTGATGGTGACGCTCTTGGCTGTTGTCGGTGATGGTGACGCTCTTGGGAGTTGTCGGTGGTGGTGACGCTCTTGGCTGTTGTCGGTGATGGTGACGCTCTTGGGAGTTGTCGGTGGTGGTGACGCTCTTGGCTGTTGTCGGTGGTGGTGACGCTCTTGGGAGTTGTCGTTGATTGTGACGCTCTTGGGTGTTGTCGGTGATTGTGACGATCTTGGGTGTTGTCGGTGATTGTGACGCTCTTGGCTGTTGTCGGTGATTGTGACGCTCATGGGTGTTGTCGGTGATTGTGACGCTCTTGGGTGTTGTCGGTGATGGTGACGCTCTTGGGAGTTGTCGGTGGTGGTGACGCTCATGGGAGTTGTCGGTAGTGGTGACGCTCTTGGGAGTTGTCGGTGATGGTGACGCTCTTGGGTGTTGTAGGTGATGGGGGCGCTCTTGGGTGTTGTCGTTGGTGGTGACGGTGTTGTCGGTGGTGGTGACGGTGTTGTCGGTGGTGGTGACGGTGTTGTCGGTGGTGGTGACGGTGCTGGCCCTTTTGGTTGATGAACGTGTTCCTGCAACTTGATTGCTTCAAGTGTTTCTGAATCTGTTGGCTGGTGCAGGCGCTGCAACTAGATTGTCTGCCGCCGGTGTTGCTCAATCTCTTGCTTTGATGTTTAAAGACAGATTTTTTATTTACTTCTCGTGTTTGGCAACATTACCGTAAAAAATTTTCATGACAGGGTAATTCTCTCTGAAACCGCTAATCCGAGTCGTCCGGGGATTCATAAACTCTCAGACGTAAGACTTTTGAGCCACATCCTTTCCTCCCAACTCCTTTAATGCGTGTAAGTAAGAGAAGTCTTAAAACGATGACCAGCTAAATCCAATCTTCGTTGGCTAGATGGGGACGTTCACCGAGCTGAGCTGCGTCTCATTTGATAGAGAGATGCCGCAATATTCAGAAACAAATGCGCATTAAAAAACCGAGTTAGTTGAAGGTTTTGGTTCCAGAAGTATTTCTGGGATGAAATATGAGTTTTCCAGGAGAGATAAAACAAAGATGCTGGGGGACGAATCGCTTCTTCTTAACGGAGTGAGAGATGTGACAGCTGGCTTGATAAACGGTGCTGGATATTTGAGGGAGATGCAGGAATATTGAAAGAGAAGCGACCTGTGGAAATGGCTCCGGCTCCCATCCCATGCGTCAGGGGTTCCGTTTGTAAATTTTATTTCAGTTAAAATAGTGGAACGAGATAAATATCCAGAATACAGTGGCAGGTCGAGGGGGCCTGAGGACACGATTGTTTAATTTGTTTATTAGGAACAACCAAACTCATCCTTTAGATATGGACTAAAGGTTAGTTACTTGTACAGTGGCTAGATGGATAGTTACTTGGGCAGTGGCTAGATGGATAGTTACTTGGGCAGTGGCTGGATGGATAGTTACTTGGGCAGTGGTTGGATGGATAGTTACTTGGGCAGTGGTTGGATGGATAGTTACTTGGGCAGTGGCTAGATGGTTAGTTACTTGGGCAGTGGCTGGATGGATAGTTACTTGGGCAGTGGTTGGATGGATAGTTACTTGGGCAGTGGCTGGATGGATAGTTACTTGTACAGTGGCTAGATGGTTAGTTACTTGGGCAGTGGCTGGATGGATAGTTACTTGTACAGTGGTTTGATGGATAGTTACCTGGGCAGTGGCTGGATGGATAGTTACTTGGGCAGTGGCTGGATGGATAGTTACTTGTACAGTGGTTTGATGGATAGTTACTTGGGCAGTGGCTGGATGGATAGTTACTTGTACAGTGGTTTGATGGATAGTTACTTGGGCAGTGGCTGGATGGATAGTTACTTGGGCAGTGGCTGGATGGATAGTTACTTGTACAGTGGTTTGATGGATAGTTACTTGGGCAGTGGCTGGATGGATAGTTACTTGGGCAGTGGCTGGATGGATAGTTACTTGGGCAGTGGGTACACACACACACACACACACACACACACACACACACACACACACACACACACACACACACACACAAGTGACCTGGACAAGCTGCAGGAATGGTCGAACAAATGGCTGTTAGAGTTTAACCCAAGCAAATGTAATGTAATGAAGATAGGGGTAGGAAGCAGGAGACCAGATACAAGGTATCATTTGGGAGATGAAATACTTCAAGAGTCAGAGAGAGAGAAAGACCTGGGGGTTGATATCACGCCAGACCTGTCCCCTGAAGCTCATATCAAGAGGATAACATCAGCAGCATATGCCAGGTTGGCTAACATAAGAACGGCCTTTAGAAACTTGTGTAAGGAATCTTTCAGAACATTATATACCACATATGTCAGACCAATCCTGGAGTATGCGGCTCCAGCATGGAGTCCCTATCTAGTCAAGCATAAGACTAAACTGGAAAAGGTTCAAAGGTTTGCCACCAGACTAGTACCCGAGCTGAGAGGTATGAGCTACGAGGAGCGACTGCAGGAATTAAACCTCACTTCGTTGGAAGACAGAAGAGTTAGGGGGGACATGATCACCACATTCAAGATTCTCAGGGGAATCGACAGGGTTGATAAAGACAGGCTGTTTAACACAAGGGGCACACACACTAGGGGACACAGGTGGAAGCTGAGTGCCCAAATGAGCCACAGAGATATTAGAAAGAACTTTTTTAGTGTCAGAGTGGTTGACAAATGGAATGCATTAGGAAGCGATGTGGTGGAGGCTGACTCCATACACAGTTTCAAATGTAGATATGATAGAGCCCATTAGGCTCAGGAAACTGTACACCTGTTGATTGACGGTTGAGAGGCGGGACCAAAGAGCCAGAGCTCAACCCCCGCAAGCACAACTAGGTGAGTACAACTAGGTGAGTACACACACACACACACACACACACACACACACACACACACACACACACATACACACACACACACACACACAGGGGCCCCCATAGCCTGGGGGAGGGGGGCCTCGTAGCCTGGTGGATAGCGCGCAGGACTCGTAATTCTGTGGCGCGGTTCGATTCCCGCACGAGACAGAAATAAATGGGCAAAGTTTCTTTCACCCTGAATACCCCTGTTACCTAGCAGTAAATAGGTACCTGGGAGTTAGTCAGCTGTCACGGGCTGCTTCCTGGGGTGTGTATGTGTGAGTGTTGTGAAAAAAAAGTAGTTAGTAAACAGATGATTGACAGTTGAGAGGCGGGCCGAAAGAGCAAAGCTCAACCCCCGCTAACACAACTAGGTGAATACACATACACACACACACACACACACACACACACACACACACACACACACACACACACACACACACACACACACAGCTAACGAAAACCATAACAAATGCAGTGTTCCCACAGGACTATTATGTTATGAGGAAAGAGAGGGAAGGAAGAGGTGGTGGTGGTGTAGCTCTACTGGTAAGAAAAGGTTGGGATATTGAGGAGATTGTTGTTCAGGGCTGTGAAGGTTTGAGTGACTACATAGCAGGTACCATAACAAATGGAGGGCAAAAAATCATAGTCGTAGTCATATATAATCCACCACCAAATGACAGAATATCCAGACAGGAATATGATAGAAACAACATGGCCACCATTAACATAATAGAGAGCGCAGCTTCTGTTGCTAGCAGGAATGGATCTGGACTACTAATTATGGGAGACTTACACCATGGGAAGATAGACTGGGAGAACAGAGACCCGCATGGAGGACCAGAAACATGGAGAGCTAAGCTGCTGGACGTGGCAACAAGAAACTTTCTAAGCCAGCACATCCACGAACCAACAAGAATGAGAGGAGAAGATGAACCAGCAATGCTTGATTTGATATTTACCCTTTACCCTAAATGAGTGGGATATAAGGGAAGTTAAGATGGAAGCACCCTTGAGAATGAGTGATCACAGTGTATTGAACTTTGAGTACCTGGTAGAGCTAGGAATTATCTCCCCCCGAAAAAAGAACTAGGAAACAAAGACTGGCATACCGAAAGGGGAATTATGAAGAGATGAGAAGTACCTAAGGGAAATACCTTGGGACACAGACCTCAGAGATTAATCTGTACAAGATATGATGGACTTTGTTACCCAAAGTGTCAGGAGGCAGTAAACAGGTTCATCCCGGCCCAAAGGGAAAAATAGGAGAAGCAAATGAGAATCCATGGTATAATAGGGCATTATAGATGCAAAGAAACTGAACAAAAGAGCGTGGAGGAACTTCCGGAATAACATAACCCCAGAAAGCATAGAAAGATACCAGAGACTCAGGAATGAGTATGTCAGGGTGAGAAGAGAAGCAGAGAAAGGTTATGAAAATGATATAGCAAACAAGCAAGACCGAACCAAGTTACTCCACAGTCACATCAGTAGGAAAACAACAGCGAAAGAACAGGTATTGAAACTTAGAACTGGCAAGGACAGGTATACAGAGAATGACNGACACATTGTGACCACCAGGAGAACAATGGGACCACCAGTCCCAGGGAGAAACAACACCAAGACGATGGCTGCTGTTGACACAAGGACCATTAGGTTTCTCAGTTGGAACATTCGTAGCATCAACAAAAGACTGAATGACCTAATTGCACATGTTACCAGTAACAAATAGATATAATTGCTTTACAGGAGCCCTACACGTCCAACATGATAAACAAAACCCCACCAAAGATCAGAGAGTATACATCCTATAATAACAGTAATGCCACAGGCCTATTAACATACATCAGAAGTGATTTACCGCACATTCTTGTGAGCACGTCACACAATGTAACATTGTGTGATGTGCTCAATGTAACATTGCTGGGAGCAATGTAACTCAATGTAACATTGCTGGGAGCAATGTAACTCAATGTAACATTGCTCCCAGATCTAGACAATCGTGGGACAATATACATGGGAGATTTTAATGCTAGACATATTACGCTGGGAGACATTACTAACAACGATAATGGATGCAAATTTATAAATATGTTTATGAGAACAGATTAACCGTGTATACTACGGATACCCAAACTCATTTATTGGGTGGCAGATTTGATTATGTAATGGGTAGAAACCTTGTGCAAGATAGGATGGAACGTTCGTTGGTAAACCACTTGATTAGTGATCACTATGCAGTTTCTGCTTCCTATGAGGTACAGTGTGATGTACCTAATAGATATCAGAGACGGAAAATGATTATTCCATATGGCTTGCCTGACCACTTTATTAATTGTATATCAAAATGGTAACAAGATTACACAATAACGAATGTACAAGCCTTCTCCAGAGATCTTGTTGATACGATTACTACCTACTACGACACATTTTTTTTATTTTTTTTTATTTTTATTTTTACATGCAAGCCTGCATATAAGTTACAATAAAAGCATTAAACAAATACATTAGAACACAAGCACAAAGTACAAAGCACACATATGTACACGGACAAAGGAACAAATCAAGAGAAGACCAGCCGGAAGGGCTGACCACAAAACACACAAAAGCGCATACACAAAACACAACAAAAATATAAACACAGCTGAATATAAGCATAGAGGAAACACCAAAACAAAACGCACACATAACAAGCCTACCAACACTTCAAACACAGATGGAGAGGCACCAACACAAAACGATAAACATACAATAATAAAGATAAAAACAAGAAAAGAAACAGACTTCCCATAACAAACTGGAGGCAAAACATAACAAAGAACATAAACCTCGGCCGGAACACAACAACAGCCTGAAGGGCACGTAATATGACATAAACAAGCGCACACGACATCCGTAACCGGACACACAAACGCACAGGAACCGCACACCCACAAACAGGCCATACAAAGAAACCCACAACACAAACCGGAGCACGCAGGAACCGGGAAGCATAACCCACCCCACCCACACACACACACCACACACACCCTATCAGCACCCCACAGCCACGCACACAAAAGGATACACAAAACACAAAGAAATCATATGCGAGGAGCACAGTCCTCAAGAGGCATCAGCGTACTTTTCAGTCAAAAAATTGTAAGGATACTTCTTCTTATAAGCCTCCCAAATCAAATCCTCAAGATCAGAAGGGTTACGGATCCCCCGCGTCCGAGGGGGTATCATAAATTCTGGAACATCTAGATCAGGCGGCAACGGCCAACGCTTAAGGTCACTGACGCAAGTCGCATAACGAGGCCGGGGAGCGCCAACCACGTCCTGCAAGGAAGCAGACGACACCCAAGATGCGGACGAGGGTTGCCGAGACTGCATCGCCGTCGTACGCACAGGAGCAGGGGATGGTTGACGAGACGGTAGCACCTCCACTGAGACCGCAGGAGACACGGAAGAAACTGCTGGAGACGAAAGAGGCAGCAAGACCGCTGCCGAGGAAAAGGGGAACGAGGAAGGGGTCACAGAACCCCCAGAGCGAGCATCTTTTCTCAACACCACCACCAAGCCATCCCGCTCACCATGAACCTCAGCAGGGGGAACCACCTCCCACGGAGAACTGGAGCCATCCGATGCAGGCGACACCCCTGAAGCAGGGGCCGCAGACACCATATCTTAAGCGGCGGCCGAAACACCGGCACCAGCATCCTCAGGCAAATGCACCTCTTCCACCACCGTGGTATGCAACACACATGGAGCCTCCCCGCCGCCGCCGGAAGATCCACAAATGCCGAATTCGCCAATATCGGCCCATGCTTGAGAAGAACGCCGGGAACGCTTAGGCTCAGGCCGCACATCGTCAGACCCGGAGGCTGACTCAGAGACGGGCAACACATGCCGGCCGAAATGAAGCACGACGCAGAACGGCAGCATCCTCAACCACATGGGGTACCAGGCCAGGGATAGGAGGAAGCGTCGGATCCACCCCAGCACCCAGCACACCCGGGATCTGAGGCACGGACATAGGGCCAGGCGCAGCAGCTGAAGTCGCGGGAGAAGACGAGGTACCCGCACATGGTGCACCAGGAAGGTCCTCGGGAACAGGGAAAAACAGTGACAGGAGCAGGTAGACCAACCGACGGCACCGCATCACCCGGAGGTAGAACAGCAACCACCGGGGGCTCGTCGGGCGATGCAGGGGGGGGGGGGTGCAGCAGCAGCGAACGGGACCCGCACCTCTCATCTCCAGAATCCATGCCCTGAGGGACTGGCGGGAAATCCTCCTCCCAGAACAAGTTGACAGGAGCAGCAGGGGCCTCAGAGCACCCGGCAGCCTGATGCCCCAGCTGGCCACATCGAAAACAAGTATGGGGCTGCCAGGCATAAAACACCCGACGTAGTAACCTAGCAGCCGGACAGAAGACGGGATATCCGACCGCAGGCGCATACTTAAGGTACGGACGTTCGTCCGCCACCCAGCATATCTCCCTGAGGAAAGCGTGTTCACTCGCACACCGACAACTGCACCATATCTCCTGAAGTAGCGCCGGAGGAGGTCTTCAGGGAACTCCAGGGCGCACCGTGGACACTGACAAAATGCCCTCATTCCATGTGGTATTCCACCACCCAATTTTCATATAGATGGGCAAGCACTTGAGAACTGCGAGTCTTACAGATACCTTGGTGTCCCCATTAACGACCCTGGGTACCTTTCTTCTCTCAAGAGGAGACTGTGGGAGAGATTAAAGCCCTTGCGGGTCCTTGTTGGTGTCAATAATGAATTAACGTGTGATGTTCCTTGGGGCTCCAAAGTCCACGAGAATAGTTAATATGAGAGCAGAGTTAAAATTACCTACCATAAGTGAGAGAATTTTGTCTATTAGCACAGTTTTTGGCGTGAAGGCATTGAGTAGATCTAGACAACACATGAAGTTTCAAGCGAAACTTTCTAATATGCTGCACTCACCAGAGGTCTATAGAAGAAGAACGAAATCTGATTATGTATTTGGTTCTACAAGGTAGCCAACTCCATCAAAATATTCAATATGTACCCAAATCAATTAATGATAATCAACCAATTACTCCATGGGATAACTAGGATCTATCAGTTGATTTTGAAAATGCGCCCAAGAAAGATAGTGTACACTCTACATTATTAAAACAGTTAACACTGAAAAGCATCACTGAAAGTACTCAGAGTATGGGTAACGATATGTATCAGTGCTATACCAACGGCTCTGTAGAAGAAGGTGGGCGATGTACCGGATGTGCATGCAATATATTTGAATAATCTTCTCTCGTACATACAGCAATGATTCGCGTCAATGACTGGGCAAGTACAACTCAAACCGAACTTGCAGGCATATACCTTGCCACTGAATTTTTAAACGACAAAGGCAGTGGACTTATATACTGTGACTCGCAGAGTGCACTCCTGGCATTGAACGCACATAGTAGTGACGCCCAGAAAATAGTCAGTGATATTCGAATGAATGTTTTAGCTGCTAAAGAAAACAGATTCGAATTTAAATTCCTATGGATACCATCACATGTTGGCATCTCAAGGCATGGCACTGTTGATATGCTTAAACAGACAGCCTGTAGAAAACCAATGGTAGAAATTGATATGGGTGTTTCATTTGCAGTGACAAAGAGAATACTTAAACAAATATCTAATGAAGATCTCACCGACCTAATAAATTCACAAAGACCGGTAAGTTGTAGCATTAAATATTATGATAGATATCGTGAGGAGACATTCACATATGGGACTAATAGAAAAAGAACTCGGCAATGTGATGTTATAGTGGCCAGAATACGCCTGGGATATAGACGTATCTGGCAGCTTTTTCAAAACCCAAGTGTCGAGTACACAATGTGTCAACTTTGTGAAAGCGAAAACATGCACTCTCTTGAACATTATATTGTAGAATGTCCCATATTGACTGATTTTCGCCCTTGTTACGACCCTGGGTTCCTCAGTGGAAACCAGAGGTCAAAGTTGAGCTAAATAAACTACCTTATATTATTGGGGATGCATGGCGAGGTGCATTTGTCATATCTTCCTTGCCAGACGTAAGACGAATCTTGTTGCTCACAAAGCATTCAGACTCTTGAGCTTGTTGTGGATTAAGTATAACATTGCAGTAATTATTATCTTTCCCTAGACCGAGTAAAGTAAACAATATGGTACATAGGTGAAGATTTTAATGTGTATAGTGGCACGATCAATTAGACTCTTCCCGGCACCACACAACTCGGGAGCCCTGATCTGGTCGCTGGATGCTGTCTTCTCTGCTGGCGTTCGAAGTGTAAACATCTGAACTGTGTGGCTCTGCACTTCTCTTCCCTTCTGCCTTCTACTCTTCCTTACCTATTTCTATGTCTAGTGTCTAAGTTAAGTATAGAATGTTAAGTGTGCCTACTTTGGGATTGTAAGTTTGGTGTAGACCTTGGGGTAGTATTTGCCAGTGTTTTGGGTACCCATTAGTGTTGTGTTGTATTAAGGTACCACGTGGGCTCACTACCCCTAAGCTGCCCCAAGCTTCAAGTGCTTCACTAGTAGAACTTTACCCTAGCTTGTGTTCAGTGTAAAACCTTGTATCCTGCTTATGTGGACCAAGGCTTTTAACTTAAGATAGTGTGGTAAAGTAATTATTATTATTGTTATTGGTGTGGATGTATATGGGGGGGTTGTTAAGGGGTTAATATATAAGTTAGTTTTAAAGGAGTATCCATTCTTCCTGTGTAGGAGATCAATGATCTACCTCTAGGCTGACAATTGCAGTAATAAGCCGCTATAAGTCATTTTTATATTATTATTGGGGCCAGGCCTTTTAGATCTCCATAACTTGGGTACATCTTAATTCTAACTGCCTCTACACCAAATTAATACTAGATCCCCCATAGCACCACTATTAATTTTATAACAAATGGTTGGCCAGACCGGGAGGAACATAATTGTAAAAAAATTACATTTTTGAGTGCCAAAACTCAAAATTCTTGTTTTCCACAGAACGGTTGTGTGTTAGCCTAGGGCCCAGCTCATCTAGCAAAGGATAGCCTGTATGGACTGGACACCCAGCTGGATCCCTTCACAATTGAGGTAAGTGTAGCCTTGTGTTAGGAGCCGTGCAAATTTTTGTTTTTTCCAATTTTTATTTTTTTAATTTTTCTTTGGTTAGGAGCTAAATTAATTAGTGATGGAGGCTAAAATGAAGGAACTGGCAGATGATCCTTCAGTGGTAGAGTTATAGAAACTTACTAAGTCTAATTTAGTATTGTTAGGCAAGGAATTTGGCCTAGAATTAAATGACGCGGATAAAAAGTGGACTTTGGTGAATGAAATATTACAACATTGCATTGATCAAGGACTATTGCCAAGTGATACACCTTTATGCCAGCCTAGCCAAGCGGAAAGTGCAGCTCAAAGGGACAGAGTGATCGCTCTAGAGTTAGCAAAGATAAGATTAGAGGAGCAAAGACTCAAAACCGAGGAGGCTAGAATTAGAGCGAATGCCACTGGACCACCACCTGCCGGGGATTCAAACCCCAGGCATTATGAGAAAAAGCATAACTTGCCTGAATTTTCAGAGTCGGACCCTGAAAGGTTTTTCATCAATTTTCAGAGATTGGTCATGTCCATGACCTGGCCAAAGGAAGAGTGGGTAAAAATCCTACAGGGAAGACTTAGGGGTAAGGCCCAAGATATTTTTATAAACATGCCTGACGACGAGTGTTTTGAATATGATAAAGTCAGGGAACGAATTTTGAGGGCATATGAAATTACGCCTGAAGCTCACTGCCAAGCTTATCACAACCTTAGGCCTACTCACAACCAACCGCTCACTGAATTTGCTAATGATCAAATTAGGTTGTTTGATTAATGGATTCGCTCGGCTAAAGCCGAAACATATGAGGCACTGAAGAATTTAGTTTTAATGGAACATTTTATAGATAATATGCCAGAGAATGTAGCACAGTACATTAGAGGAAGGATAGAGGTAGATTCTAAAATAGGGGATTTACCCAAGATGGCAGAAAACTACCAGTTGACGGGCAAAAGGCCCTATAAAAATAATTATACCCCACTGAATAGCAAAACTTATACCCACAGCCAGTCCAGTCCAGCTCACTCTAACCCTTTAACTAATGTACCTTCTGTTTCAGACATAATTAACCCTGTTAACCCTTACACTGTTCAGGGGTCCTGAGGACATTTACACCCCTGATCAGTCCAGCAACCAGGAGGCCTGGTCGATGACCGGGCCGCGGGGACGCTAAACCCCGGAAGCACCTCAAGGTATACCCCTGTGCGCAAGAAAAAAAAATTCAAAATTTTTTTATGTCTTCTAAACACGTTAATTTGTGTCCCCCTGAGCACGGGAAAAAAAATAAAAAATCGTAGGTGACATATTTTGGGCGCAATTGACCGAGGAAGTCTGGCAAAAAGTGGGCGTTGACAGAGCGATCGTCAGGGCCGGTCAGCGTCACCCGCGCTGACAGGTGGGAGTTGCCACAAAGATATTATTACCTAATTATTTCAATGTCTCCGATTGATTTTTGTTTATTTTTTTTTTTGCAGTAATATTATTCAATAGTGTGTGTTGTAATATATTTATATAATAAAAGTGGTGAATAATCGCTATACTCAAAAGTATGGTGTGCATATTTGTGATTCTATTATTATGTTTATAAAACAATAAACAAATAGTTTTGTTGCTATTACACTCTATACACAGTTTTATATAAGTATCTGCATGTTTTGGTCACCATAACGAACCACTAAGTTGGCATTGAGAGTCGTAAAGCAACGAAGAGTTACCGCTACACACCAGCCAGCCACTCGCTGCCACTCCCTCAACACACGCACTAAACTTTCTTCCCAACAATACCATTTGTGGTGTTATTACACTATATACAGACGTTATATATAAGTATGTATATATTTTGTTCACCACAACTGTACAGCTAAGTTGATATAGTTAGTTCAGGCACTAAGAGTCGTCGCTATACACAGCTGGCGGCTCCCTCACTCATTCAAGGTCACACGCACTAAACTTTCTCCCCCAACAATACTGTTTGCAGTGTTATTACCCTATATACACATATTATATATAAATATCTACATGTTTTATGCACCGTAACTGTACACCTAAGCTTGTAGTGCGCCCAAAGAGCATAGTGGCCACTCTCTAAACAGATAGACAAATCGTGCAGACGAAGTCACCTCCGTCACCCAAATGGCTCCTCCCAGCATAATCCTTTTGCTGTTATTACACTAATACATACATTATATATAAATATCTACATTTGTGTTCACCATAGAGAACGACTGAGCTGGTATGGTGAATGTAAACAATAACAGGTGGCCACACAGTCAGTAAACGATGCTGTCTCCCTCCGTCCCTCAGCATCACTCCTCCCACAGCGCTAATTATTACAACAATCCTGCTATTATCACAACCCTGGTTATTTATATCACAGTCAAGGGTCATCTGTAATATTGTCATCGCTAAATAATAACAATTATATATTTATTTTGACATTTTTCGGCGATGCTGCGGTCACAAGCTGAAAAGCAATGCTGCTCGATCATGCTGCGTGTGCCAGCCTTGGTTGCTCCAACAGTACTGTGCCTCTCACACCTGAGAATATTGCCCACGATTTTTAAAAAAAAAATGGCGTCTGTTTACAAGAGCCCTGGGAAGCTAATGTGAACCCTGTGTAGCCGCGGGCTATTTGAATCGGGCCTGGCACCCTATGGTGTATATATACGCCATGCGCACCGTGGGACATGTTACTCGGGGCGTATATATACGCCATGCGCAGTTTAAGGGTTAAAGTGTCTAGCCCAACGACACCTAAGAATGAACCGAAGGGTAATCCTGTTAGTAATGTCTCTTCTCCCTGACGTATCTGTGGTCACTGTAAACGTCCAAACCACGTTACTAGCCGTTGTTGGCAACTGTACCCGGAAAAAAGACCCAATGCTCTCCTTGTGACACAGGGCTTGAGGCCTTCTGAAGGGTTAGGGAGGAAGACCTCCAACCCGCAGTGTTTGGACTTGCTTACCCCATTCTTATCGAAAGGGAGACTACTTTTGTCTGAGGGTTCTTCCTGGAAGGACGTGGTGATCTTCCGAGACACCGGTGCCACCCAGATTTTAATTTTAAAGAGTGCTTTGAAAGGTGCCAACACTCTCGATACTGGAGAGGTGGTACTGGTCGAGGGTGTCACTCGACCAGTACCCCTCCGTAAGGTTACCCAGGAATCTGATTTCCACAAGGGTGTTTGTACAGTCGGAGTCTCTTCGTACCTACCTTTCCCTAATGTTGATGTAATATTGGGTAATGATTTAGCAGGGGATAAGGACTCCAGACTGCATATTATGTTGCCTACTCCTAAGGTTTCCCTGGATCCACCCGCCGCAGAGGATAATGTTGTGTATCCCTGCGTGCACGGTGACCAGGTCTATGGAACTTAAATGTAAGGGCAGCCCTGTGCTTGCCAAGGTGGTAAATCCCGAGGACATGAGGAACTTTCCGAGTGATGAAAGCCAAGTGGACCTTGCGGACACATTGATGGCCCAACTCGATGACGTGGCCGAGGACATTGTGGAGAGCCTGCCACCGCCGCCTACTGAGAGTAGTGAGGAGGTGGAGGAGAACACTGTTGAGCCTCGGCCAATGGCATCTGACCAAGGCCTGGACGTCTCCTTGAGTGAGTTACAGAAAGCTGACCCCAGTCTTGCAGATTGTCATGAGGCTGCCATCTCGGAGGAGGAAATTGGAGACGCAGCAACTGGGTACTACTACAATGATCGGATTGTGATGAGAAAATGGAGACCACAGAGTGCTCCCTTGTCAAATGAGTGGGTGGTAGTCCACCAGGTTATGCTGCCGACCTGCTTTAGAGAAAGAGTTTTGTCAGCTGCTCATGATGATCCTATGGGGGGACATCAGGGTATTAATATTACTTATCACAAAATCTTAAAGTATTTTTTCTGGCCCAAGCTGAAAAGCGATGTGGCAAATTTTTTTAATGCATGTATTGTTTGTCAACTTGTTGGGAAACCAAACCAGACTCCGCCTAAAGCTCCTCTGAGGCCTATTGTCGTGCTGGAGGAACCATTTTCTCATGTGGTAATGGACTGTGTTGGTCCATTACCTAGAACTAAGTCTGGTAATATTTACCTAATCACAATGATGTGTATCACGGCCCGTTACCCAGAGGCTTTTGCTGTAAGGAACTTCCGAGCAAAGACTGCTGTTGTTCATATGTTGCAATTTTTTTCCACTTTTGGACTGCCTCGGTTCGTGCAAACTGACAATGGTACTAACTTTAAGTCTGATATTTTTTAACAATTTTGTGAGGACCATGGAATAACTCATAAGGTTTCCAGCCTATACCATCCACAGAGTCAGGGGGTAATTGAACGGTTCCATCTCACTCTGAAGCAGATGTTGAAGACATCGTGCGAGAGTTCCCACACCTTCTGGGATGAGAACTTGCCATATGTTTTGTTTGCTGCTAGAGAGGGGTTACAAAGTTCACTGGGTTGTTCTCCTTTTGAGTTAGTCTTTGGCCATAAAGTTCGTGGACCCTTGCAAATGTTACAGGAGATTCTGTTAGGGAACTTAACGTTAACCGAAGGTTCGACTTTCTTTGCGCAACACCACCAGAGACTCGAGGACTGCAAGGCTGCTGCACTAAAGTATCTTGGGAAGGCCCAAGAAAATATGAAAGAACGAAACGATGCTAAGGCTAAGTTGCAGGTATTTCAGCCTGGTGACCCTGTCCTGGTATTAAAGCCTCGACTAGGGAACACTATGTCCCACAAGTACGAAGGCCCCTACATTGTGACAGAAATGACTGGGGACCTCACGTACAAATTGAGGCACTCTGACAAGCGTAACCAGGTAATGCTCGTACACTTGAATCGGCTGAAGAAGTTCCAGGGCCCCAGGGCCATTGCACTAACCAATGTTTCCATTTCCAGTGAGGGAGGGGATGATTGTTCTGGGGACCCGACTAATCTCATTCTCAATAATTCTAGTTCTGTGAATACTGTGGAGGGGGGACTGTCCCATTTGCAGATGGCCCAACGTGAAGAGGTGCAGTCGTTACTTGACGAATTCTCCAGTTTGTTCGGGGAGGTCCCGACCCAGACTGATACCATTTATCATGATGTCAAGTTGACGGACTACACCCCCGTTCGCCTTCAACTCTATTGGACGAGTCCGGAAAAGAAGGCCATCGTACGGAAGGAGGTAGATTTCCTGCTCCAGCACGGCCTCATCCGGCTGAGCCAGGGCTCTTGGTACTCGCCCTGCCTTTTGGTCCCCAAACCAGACGGCTCCTGGCGATTATGCACCGACTATCGGCCGCTCAAGAAGGTGACCATTGTGGATGCCTATCTGCTGCCCCTCTTCGAAGACTGCATCGACGAACTTGGAAACGCTAAATACGTCTCGAAATTCGACCTCTCAAGGGGGTACAATCAAATCCTGCTCACTGAACGTGCTAAACAACTAACTGCGTTCGTAACACCCGAGGGTGTTTTTGAGTATCAATGTTCAAATTTTTGAGTATCAAAGAGTGTGTACACCACCTGTACACACTCACCGCCCCCCCCCGATACCTGTACACCAATCACCGCCACCCCCTTCACCTGTACCCCACTCTCCGCCCCTCGAGTCACCTGAACACCCCTCACCACCCCCACCGGCCACCTGTACACCGGTCACCGCCCCCACGCCACTTGTACACCTCTCACCGCCCCTCCTGCCACCTGTACACCACTCACCCCCCCTTGCCACATGTACACCTCTCACTGCCACCCCCCCCCCGCCACCTTTACACCACTCACCAGCCACCCCCCGACACCTGTAAACCAGTCACTGCCCCCCCACCTGTACACCACTCACCGCCACCCCCCGCCACATGTACACCACTCACCGCCCCCCGCCACTTGTACCCCACTCTCCGCCCCCCCAGTCACCTGTACACTACTCACCGCCCCCCCGCCACCTGTACACCACCCACCATCCCCCCCGCCACCTGTACACCACCCACCGCCCCCCACGCCACCTGTACACGACTCACCGCCCCCCTGCCACCTGTACACGACTCACCGCCCCCCCCACCACATTCACACCACTCACCACCCCCCCCCGGCACCTGTACACCACTCACCACCCCCCACCACCTGTACACCACTCACCCGCCCCTCAGACACTTGTACACCACTCACCGCCTCCCCCCCCACCACCTGTACACCACTCACCCGCCCCTCAGCCACTTGTACACCACTCACCGCCCCCCCCACCTGTACATCACTCACCGTCCCCCCCCCCCCCCCCGCCACCTGTCGGAAATTCCGACACCATTTACTAATATCAATGCAATTTGCAGATAATATTGCTGCGTTGTATACAAGTTACCCATAGAAAATGTAACTTGTAGTGTAATTTTCCGTCTATAGAAAACGGGATATCATTACCACATACTATTATAATTCACCAGCTATTATTTTTTAAATATTCTTAAATACATTAGTCTTTGAACTTTTACCATCATAAATCATCTCATTTTAATTAACTTAATTATCAGTATTAAAATAGAGTAAATGTGACCTTTCTATCAGTAAACTGACATCTGGACAGTAAGCCAGGAGCGTCAGTAGTAGGGGGTGGTCAGCCATTGTTGTTAAGACCAGAGGCAGGGGGCAAATTCGGCTCCTATTATAAGCCATTGTTATTAAGACCACAGAGGCGCACAGGAGTAAACGGCTCCTGTTTATTTCTCTTAGACGAAGTGTTATGGAAACCAAAGTTCTGCCATCGTCAACACGCTGTCAACAATCACAAAGGAAGTGTTCTGCCAAAACCCATTTATCTAATCATTTTTGGCCATTAATGTCTGTAGATAGGGCGAACCGGTTAGAATGCGAACAGCCTCTTAATAAAAGGTAATTAAGCCTTGGTCCTTATCTGATTAATTGTGCAGTGTTTTCTCTGATATAGCTGTCATATATTAGGATTCTGGCTTTACAGCTAGTGCCTTTGATAGGTCAAGAAGAGGAAGCAAACTTTGTGAGTCAGTTACTGGGTGATGGAAGCTGCCTCAAAGGGGATAATTTGGTGTCTACATCCTAGTTATATCTAGTGGACTAAGCCTGCTGTATAATAAGATAAGGAACCTCCTCAATGTATACTAATAAATGTAGTTTAATACTGTAGTTTGAGTAGCTGCATATATATAAATTCAATATAAACCCCCCCCTTAATGTGTAAGGATCAATTTGTGAGATTATTGCAGAAATACAGTCAAATTGATGATTTGACTGTATGATGTCACTTAACATCATACCAATTGCTATCGAAGTATATAAATTAACGTTTATATAAATCTCACAGGTCGGTTCCCACACCACCTTTACACCACTCACCACCACCCTCCAACTTGTACACCACTCAAAGCCCCCCGGTTGTGCACCACTCACTGCCCCCCCCCCCCCCCCGCGTCACCTGTACTCTACTCACCGCCCTCCTGCCACCTGTACACCACTCACCGCCCTCCTTGCCACCTGTACACCACTCACCGCCCTCCTTGCCACCTGTACACCACTCACGCCTCCCTCGAAACATGTACACCACTCATTGCCCCCCCCGCTACTTGTACCCCACTCTCAGCCCCCCAGTCACCTGTACAACATTCACCCTTCCCACCACCTTTACACCAATCACCGCCCCCCGGCACCTGACCACCACTCACCGCCACCCCCTTCACCTGTACACCACTCACCGCCCCTCCACCACTTGTACACCACTCACCGCCCCTCCACCACTTGTACACCACTCACAACCCCCCTGCCAACTGTACACCACTCACAGCCCCCCATCATCTGTACACAACTCACCGCCCCCCCGCCAACTGTACACCACTCAAAACCTCCCTTCCCCCAGCCACCTGTACACTACTCACCGCCCCCCTGCCACCTANGGGTGAGTCCTCAGATTAGCGAGGAGTCACCAGTGGAGTCCCTCAGGGTTTAGTCCTTTGACCTATATGTTTCTGATATATGTATGATCTCCCAGGGGTATAGAATTTCCTCTCATTGTTTGCTGATGATGCAAAAATGATGAGAGGAGGTAAGATGGAGAAAGATAGTATTAGGCTTCAGTCCTAGACAGACTGAATGAATGATCCTACAAATGGCTACTAAAGTTCAACCCAAGTAAATTTAAGGTAATGAAACTAGGCGGAGGAACAGGAGGTCAGACGCAGAATACGGAATGGGAGATGAAGTCCTTCATGAAACGGACAGAGAGAAGGATCTAGGAGTTGATATCACACAAACCTGTCCTCTGTTGCCCAAATCAAAAGAATAACATCTGCGGCGTATGCGAGGCTGGCTAACATCAGAACTGCCTTCAGGAACATGTGCAAGGAATCATTCAGAACTCTGTATACCATATATGTCAGACCAATCCTCGAGTATGCGACCCCAGCATGGAGCCGGTACCTTGTCATGCAAAAGACGAAGCTTGAAAAAGTTCAGTAGTATGCCACTAGGCTAGTCCCAGAACTAAGAGGCATGAGTTACGAGGAAAGGCTGTGTGAAATGCACCTCACGACACTGGAAGACAGAAGCGTAAAGGGAGACATGATCACTACCTACAAAATTCTCAGAGGAATTCACAGGGTAGATAACGATAAACAGTTTAACACAAGTGCTATGCGAACAAGGGGACAAAGGTGGAAATCGAGTACCCAAATTAGCCACAGGGACGTTAGAAAGAACGTTTTCTGTGTCAGAGTAGTTAACAGATGGAATGCATTAGGCAGTGATGTGGTAGAGGGAGACTCCATATACAGTTTCAAATGTATATATGATAGAGCCCAGCAGGCTCAGGAACCTGTGCACCAGTTGATTGACGGTTGAGAGGCGTGACCAAAGAGCCAGAGTTCAACCCCCGCAAGCACAACTAGGTTAGTACAGCGACCAAAACTGAACTGCATAATCTAAATGGGGCCTAACCAGAGCAAGATATAGCTGAAGAACAACACCAGGTGTCTTATTACTAATGCCTCAATTAATAAATCCCATTGTCCTATTTGCCTTATTACGAACATTTATGTATTGATTTTTGGGTTTGAAAATCTTACTATTCATAACTCACAGATCCCTTTTGCAGTCCGACTTCACAATCTCAACACCATCTATTTCGTATCTTGTAACTCTATCATCATTACCTAGCCTCAAAACTTTACTTTTGTCAGCATTAAACTGCATTTGCCAATCTTTTGACCATTTCAAAAACCTATTTAGGTAGACAGAGCCTTGAAGCACTCCACTTACAACATTTTCCCACTCTGATTTAACCCCATTTTTACTAACTCTTTGTTTCCTTTGGTATAGCCATGCCCTAATCCAACTTAATATAGCACCCTAAATACCATGAGCCTCTATCTTTTTAATCAGTCTTTCATGTGGCACTGTATCAAAGGTTTGGTAAAGTCAAGGTACATAACATCACAAACTTTACCACTATCAACTGCCTCAACTATGCTTGAAAAATGATATTAAATTTGTTGAACATGAACGGCCATTTATAAAACCCTGTTGGGAATCATTTATTAATTTGTGTTTTTCAATATGAAGAGGAATGGTATTTGCAATTATCGATTCAAGTAACTTTCCCACAATTGACGTTAGGTTAATGGCCAATAGTTTAATGCAAATGATCTATCTACTTTCTTAAAAATTGGTCCCACATTAGCAACCTTCTACGACTCTGGCACTCTGCCTTAATCTAATGATTTGTTAAATATGGTAGACAATGGCTCACAAAGCTCCTCTTTGCATTCTTTAGGCACCCTGGCAAACACTTCGTCTGGTCCTGTTGATTTGTTTGGTTTCAGTTTCACTATTTGTTTAATACCGTCCTCCCTGGTAACTGCTAAACTAGTCAACCTATCCTCTTCCCCACCCACATAAACTTGTTTGGCTGAGGGCATAATGGTAAGCTCCTCTTTGGTAAATACAGAAATAAAATAGTGATTAAAAATACTACTAATCTCTTCGTCATTATCCGTTATCTGACCAGTCTCAGTTTTTATTCAACCTATCGTTTCCCTATTGTTTGTTCGATATAACTAAAAAAAATATTTAGTATATTTATATAAATATTTATAAATATAAAAATATTTAGGCTTTGCTTGCCCTGCTATGCGAACTTCATACTTTTTTTGCTCTCTTATCTCTTTTTTTAACATTTCTAACCAGTTGGACAAATTCTCGTTCTAAACTGACTTCCCCATTCCTAATCCTTTTGTACCAAGCTCTCTCTCTACCTATCAGGTTCTTCACATACTTTGTTACCCATTTCGGGTCATTATTATTCGATCTATTACAATTTTATGGTATACTACGGTCTGTGCATTGCTTTTTTATTTTTAAACAGTTATATTTTGTATCCAAATCGAAATCCCAGTTTATATCACCTATCGCTGGGTTCACGTCTCACTTCAAGATCGGCCTACCCCCCCCCCATACCCATAACTTTCTAATCTATTTCACCATAAAAAATTCTTCACCAAAAAAACAATATTTCACCGAAACAAGCCATTAAAATCAGTTTTTCTAAAACCTGGCACTTTAACAGAATCTTCTACAAATCTATTCCATTCTAAGCTAAATCTGATTTCTTTGTGATGACTGTTCCCTTCCCAAGCGCGCTCCCTATTTCGATGTCATTAATTTGTGCTTCCCTGTTAGCTAACACTGAGTTTAAAATATTATTTTCAGGGAGGGAAGGAGGGATTTAAGGAAGCAATCGTCAGATAATTCTAGAAAATCTTCTGCTTCATTATTCCCTGTTTTAATAAGTAATTATATTTAAGCACTTCTATTTAAGGAAGCACTCGTCAATTAATTCTAGAAAATCTTCTGTTTCATTATTCCCTGTTTTGATAAGTCAGTTTATTCCACTGAAATTAAAGCCACTCATGATACAAATACTGATTGACCTAGATGCTCTAGATATTTCATTCCATAGATGCTTTGCTTCCATTTTGTCTAAGTTTGGTGGCCTGTATATAACACCTGTTATAAGATTTTTACCTTTTTCGTATAATTCTAGCCAAAAAATTTCTGCATGTGGCTCAGTGTTGATTCCCTCTTTGAGACTACATTTACAATTTTCCCTAACATAAATGGTTATTCTCCTCTTCGTCTAATATATCTGTGTGAAATAGTTTAAATCCATTTATTTGATATTCAGCGAATTTAACTTCGCTATTTTCTACATTCATCCACGTGTTAGTAAGTGCAATAATATCTCTTCAATAATATCTCTTGTTTCTGTGCAGACAAGAGCATTTAAATCGTTTATTTTGTCTCTAAGACACCTACTGTTCGTGTAATACACCTTAGGTGTATTGTTATTTTGAGGCATTTCTCCTTCCCTGTTCCTTTTCCCGATTTGTATCCCCTGATAAACACATACTTTTATTACCTACTTTCTCCATATCAATTCCAATACCCCTATCTACTAACAGTTTAAACCCAAACAAACCCTTTCCGACCACAGGTTCCAACGAGTTGGCAACTCCAACAACCCCAGCCCTAGACAAATACACCCAATCCTAAGCATACATGTCATTTCTTCCAAAGAAGTGTTCCAAGTTATCAATGAATGATATTGCATTAAATTTACAATATTTGTCCAGTCGGCAATTGATACGAAGTGCCCTTGACAACCCCCCATTTCTAACTCCCTTTCTTGGAAGAATGCCACATATGATCCGGATTCCTGCCGTTCTCCTAACTAATTCTTTGGCTGTCTTAAACCTCTGTATCAGTGCCTCACTCCTAACTCGTCCTATATCATTTCTACTGCCACAGATACAAATAATGGGTTTGTTCCTATATCCAGCCATAATATCACTCATTTTGTTAACAATATCACTAGTTCCAGCTCCTGGATAGCAAACCCTTAACCTGTTCCCCATGTCTCTGGCACAAAATCCTCACCTGGGAATCTCCCACAACCAAAATTCGCTTAGGAACTTCCTTCACTTTCTGAGCACCTTGAGGGACCTGCACTCCCTTCCTTGCCTTCCCATTCGAGCGAACTGCAGTCTCCCCACAGCACTCGTCTTCCAGCATGGTGAATGAGTTGGAAGTCTTTAGGAAATCTGTAGGTGCCTTTGTCAGAGTATTCTTAAGACCCCTGTCCTTTGCGACGTTCCAAGGCGAAGACTTTCTACTGCCGCTCTCCTTATTTGTTTCCATTTGACGTTGTTTTGTCTCTCTTATTAGTTCCTTCATCTGTCGTAGCTCAGCGGGCTCACCATAGCCCGTGCTACTTGGAACTTAATATTCCAGGTAGCAAATCTTTAACAACAACAACAACATGTCGTAGCTCCTCCTGCAAGGAATCCAACTCTGCCCTCAGAGTTCCACATAGCTTCCTCACCATCACCAGTTCACTCACAACTTCCATTTTCAGTATCAAGACAATTGGAGCTCTAGTACCACACCCTCTCTCTGAGACTGACTGCGCCTGACTGAGACTGAAGTGATATAGTGATGGTACAGTGTACACAGGCTGCACTTCTGGACAGGTTGCTGACACTTGTTGGTGGGATGGGATAGCTCGTAACACTTGAAGTACTGCTTGAGGCCTTGTACCATTTCTTTCTCACTTGGTGAAGTGGTATCTATAGGCCGAAGCAGTGGAAACCTTGTGTGTCAGCCTGGATGGTCGCTGCTAATGAGGTGAAAATTACCCTAATTGTTGTTTTATCATCGTTGCAGAACACCAATTCGTACACAGCCCAGCGATGGGTTTACGTTCTCAATGTTGCAAATTATCTTACTTTCTTTTCGGTCAGCAGTTATCCATTGATTGACCCTACTGATAATTTTTTTCTTTCTGCTAGGAACGGCTCTGGTAAGTTAGATAGAGTTGGTGATCTGTGCGAAGTGGGAGTTTGTAGGCCAGGAGTTTTCCAAGTCTTCCGCACATGAAAAGAAGAGCACGATAAGCTCACCTTCTTTACTATTGTCAGTGGTGTGATGCCGGCCAAATCTTTTGGGATTTTTGGAATGTCACTCTTTCCAAACGCGTGTCCATCTAGCGGGGGGGGGGGGGGGTTAGCTCTAATTTTATACCATTTGTGACCATTGTGTCCACCTGGGGATTCAGCTGATGGCGAGAAGTGATGCCACTCTGCCGTCAGAGTGTCTGTGATGTCCACTCTCCCTCGATTGATTGATTGACAAAGATTAATGCAAGCAAAAAGTGGCATTGGCATGAATAGCCGATAAGTGGAGGCTCTTAAGTCATTATCAGTACCAATAGCTGACATCTGTGGATGGATGGGGTCTTCATGGTTGCTCACAGTTAATGGCCCGCAGGAGGCTTAGTCACCAGGTTGCAGTTTAATGCAAAGCGATGCTTTATATTTGAATAGAATAACCTTGGTAGTTTGGTACCATCAGGATCGTCGTCCGTTTCGAGGAATTGCATTTACCCGTATGGAAATTTGCGGTAGAATTTTGGGTCGCGGTGTTCTTTCTTCAGTATCTGTTGATCTAATAGAAGTCCAACCATTTACTTTCCTTTATTATGTATAATTATTTAGTAATAGGTTTACTTTATTTAGTATACAAAGTTTTTACTGGAAGTCCTTTACCCAGCTTGATCGCTGTTCTAGTAAATAATATCATAATCTAAAATCATTTCCACTTCCAAAGGATTCTCGTTATTTTGTGCAGTCTATTAATTGACCTGCACTGGAGAATCAAACATCACCCACATAAAGTATTGATTAAGATATAAAACAGTTTTCATAAGCACTTCCGTCCCTATTAGCTTTAATGAATAAATATAATTTATGCACGGAAACCCCCTATTGGGAGCTAGGCGCATGCGGACTTCGAGAAGGAAGGAGGGACTCTCGCCAATATTAGATCCACTGGCAGCACGGGTTCCGAAGAGGTCCTTTCACTTCCTATGTCGGTCAGTGATGGTCAAAGCGGATAAGGGCGCCCTGTAGTTACCAGTTGCTTTGCTCCTGGGGAGTATTGGTTCGAGTCACTTCTGGGTGTGGAGTTTCAGTTGTATCTAGTCCTGGGGACCATTCAGGGTGTTTGCATTTGTGTTCCTGCAGTGTTGCCCCAAAAAATGAGGGGTGATCGGTGATGAAAATGCTATGCCCAAGATAACCATCCAGGTGCCGGCGGAGGGAAGGGAAGTGGTTCATATAGCTTCAGGCTATCACTCCTTGATGTCCGGTCCGTGATGGTCAAGCGGAATTATAAGGCGCCCTGTAGTACCAGTTGCTTTTGTCCCTCCTGGGAGTACGGGTTCTGAGTCACTCTGGGGTGGTGAGTTTCCGTTGTATCTAGTCCTGGTACCCATTCAGGCTTGTTTGCATTTGTGTTCCTCACGTGTTTGCCCCAAAAATGAGGAAGGGGGTGGATTGATAAAAAGCTATGCCCCAAGATAACCATCCAGGTGCCGGCGGGAAGGGTATGGAAGTGGTTTCATATAGCTCAGGCTATCACTTCCTTATGTCCGGTCCGGATGGGTCAAAGCGGATTAAGGCGCCCTGTAAGTTACCAGTTGCCTTTGCTCCTGGGAGTATGGGTTCGAGTCACTCTGGGGTGGGAGGTGGCAGATATAGAGAGAGTAGAGAGAGAGATAGAGATAGAGAGTAGATAGATATATACAGAGAGATATAGAAGGGATATCTATATATATATATATATATATCTATATATATATATACCACATACATATATATCTACTATGACTACGTATGTAGCATACACATATACAACACTCAGATGCTTGAGTACGTGTTTTGATGTTTTTTTGTTTTATAAGGGTGAGATATTCTAATTTTTTGGTTGGGTGTTGAGGCGCACTTAGTATCCCCTCCCCCCCCCCAGTATTCCCCCCCACCCCCCCCCCTCCTCCTCCTCCTGGGTCATGATCCTTTGAGTTTCGGCAGTTTTCACCAATACTTCTCACACCCAAAAGGAAAAAAACAGTTCAAGCTCAATTTGAGAAACCATTCATAAGTATGACGGGATTGAGGAAGCTCTCATTCCAGGGCAGTCTTGACCGCCTTAATGACAGTCTTGACAGTCTTATGAAAGTCTTGACAGTCTTATGAAAATCTTGACAGTTTCTAGAGCAGACCTGACAGTCCCAGGGCAGGCCTGACAATTCTAGGACCGCCATAGGAAGGGCCTGACTATATCAACAACCTTTAACTACGTCAAATCCCTTCAAGTGAGTGAGTGAGTGAGTGTGTGTGTGTGTGTGGTGTGTGTGTGTGTGTGTGTGTTGTGTGTGTGTGTGTTTGTGGTGTGTGTGTGTAACACACTACACATCTGCCCGCACTTTTCGTCCCTGCTCAGGCCCGAACTCTCGTTTGCTATCCGTGGTATAAAAGTCAATCGATTTTAATCCCCCCCCCCCCCAAAAAAAAAAAAAAAAAAAAAAAAACCCCCCCCTCATTTGACACCAATTACGACCAAAGCCAAACGCAACTGTGCGAGGTCAAACAAGTTATCCTTCGGCTGGATGTAGGTCATCCAGAACGATAAATAGGTCACATGTAACACGCTGGAGGCTGCTCTTCAATGGTATTCTTGCTCTCTCACTAACTCGTATCACCTTGCAATTATATAGATGGTGTTGTGATGTGTGAAACGCATCTCAAGAATGAATCCTTCTTAATCCCTCCGTACACCCATACTGGTCTTTCAACTGGCGTATCTACTTCTAGGACTTACTTATCCATTTTGTGAACGATCAGTACTGCGATAAATGTGACACGCCTGTCTCCGGGAACTGAAGCCGTGCTACAAGCGCAGGTATCTGGTGTAGCCGCGTTTGAGTCCCGTAGTACTCACTCGCACTGGTCTTCCAGCAAAGTTGACGACAGGTCTTTTCCCAAAGTGTGTCACCATGTGAAGAGGGGAGTTTAGCAGGAATACTACTTGACATAATGAATCTGACCATGTCAACGCCAGGGGCATCTAGCGTAAATCGCCAGTCAGCACAGTATCTGATCTCGAGCCAACACAACAGCACAGCTAGATAAGGTTCACTAACAAGAAAGCTGGGGCTCAGGCAAAAAGACAACTTGCAGATGAAAAAGGCAAAGCAGGAACGGAGGAAGAGGCAATATTGAAAGGCGTGACTCTCAATGATTAAACGGTACTATCTACAATGAAAACTAATTACATCTCAGCTGTGACAGAGGGGCGTAGGAGGAGTTCAATCTCTACAACAGTCTGGAAACAGCTATGATATAGGGATCGCTTGGAGCACGTGAGGGTATGGCGGTCACACTCTTCCTCAAGGGTGTTGCACCATGCTGCAAGAGGTTAAATTCGATAATTTCCACTCAAAATTAGTACTCACACACATAAATGCAAGATCTAAACATTTGGAGGGGTGGAAAACAGCACTCACATGGGGTTTGTTTTATCGCCTGCAGCGTCACGACATGGCCACCTTCATAAATATATATTAATGAGCTCAAATAAACAATAAAGAGAGGTAAATGCCTTTTCGATACTGGTGTCCGTTATTCTTGTGAGCTGCACATAATCTGAAACCCCAATGATGTAAATGTGCTACAGAATTGTCTGGTATA
>WNGS01028583.1:14357963-14379435 GCA_020271785.1 Procambarus virginalis | reverse complement strand
CTCAATCCTCTTGACCTGGTGCATACTCTTTTTTCATTAGCTTTAAGGCTTTTATTGTTTGGTGGGAGATTATAAATCACCACTACCACTGTTTCCTTGACACCTGCAGTTGGTATTCATAATATGTACTTTTAACTACAGATTTCCTCTGACAATTATATTTCCCTATAACAACAGAATTTTAGTGGCCACCATACCTCCACCCTATGTTATCCTCTCCTGCCTTATTATTTGATGGCCCTCTAAAATTATATACTTTCGGTATATTTTCTAAAATCTAATATTATGTTCCAAACTCTGCTCTCCTCACATTATACTACACAGTAATCTATCCCTATCTTATATACAGAATCTGTACATAGGGTTCAACCACTGCAAACTACTTCAAGCCCATCATTACCCAGCAAAAATCTGCTATCAGAACATTAACAAACCTGTTTTCAGACAACACACAGTCCCCTGTTTAAATCCCTCAACATGCTAAACATAAACTCACTCCACACATTCTTTTCTGCCATTTACATGTACAAAACCTTGTTCCTAGATGCAAATTCTGATCTGAAACTCTTTCTTGACAGATGTAATAGAACCCATAATCACCACACCAGCAATATATATCTCATTGATATCCCCAGAATCAAACTTAATCTGTGTAAACACTCTATGCAAGTAAAGGGACCTAATCTTTGGAACTCACTTCCTAACGAATTAATAAACTGTCCAACCTACTCCTTATTCAAAAGTAACTCCAGAAAATACCTAATTTCTTACTCATACTTTTCAACCTAGTGTTTCAAAATCGCACTATATCTTGTGCTACCCCAAAATACGTGCCTTATCTATATAACTTCGTCGTTGTAATCACTGCCATCATCTTATATCACGGTAATATTGAACGCAAATTTCACTACAATGTAACAAGAAATAATCCTTAAATTATGCTACAATGTACCTGCTAACTTTTTTAAATTTTGCCACAAATTATCTACTTAAAATTAGCCATTAGATTAAGGACCTGCCCAAAACGCTATGTGTGTTAGTTAGTGGCTTTACAACAATGTTAAACATCAGTGCTATGTACTCTCATAAACCCAATGTACCTTCTTGTGTTTATATATAAATAAATAAATAAATAAATAAATATATAAATAAATAAATGATTGCATTTGCTATAATAATTCTCTTTCGTTTCTGATATTCTGATATCGTTTCTAATGTTATGATAATGTTACAGCAGTTAGAATCGAGTCTAAACCGTTGCTGTGAACTCATGGAGACTGTTCCTGGGAGCATAGAGTCCTATCAACTGATGATTCGTGAACAGTTTTTAGAAGCATGCAAATCGTCTCTGCATGTCAAGCTCAAAGAGCAAGAAATTGTGTCAAATCTGTCTATGGCCAAGCAAGCTGATTTGTGGGCTGGGCCAGGAGACAGGCGAAAGGGGTGAAGCCGCACGAGAAGCATCATGCTACAGGTACTGGCGAAGAAGCTAAGCCTAGGACTGGTGTGTCGGGGGAGCAGGGAAACTCCTCCAACAAGCATGTGCACAAGTGCTACACCTGTGGTAAGCCAGGTCATCGGGCAACTGATTGCAAGGTAAAACCGAAATCAGGTTACATAGCAGGTGAGAGCTCAAGTGGTAAGAAACATCCCAACGTCGGAAAGGATCCACTAGCTTGGATCCATGAAGTGGTGGACGGAAATGTTAACGGAAAATCGGCGAAAATCTTCCGTGACAAAGGCCCCACTACTCACATGGTAAGACAGAGCCAAGTAAAGCCAGGATCTGAGACAGGTAGACATATCTATGTCAAATTCCCAAATGGCTATGGTAAAGTGATGGTGGAGGTGTATGTGTGGGTCGACACATCTTACATCAAAGGTAAAATCCGTGCCGTTCAACAGGAACGTGCTGTATATGGACTTTTATTGGGAAATGTTCTGGGAATCTCTGATTGCCCAACTCTACCCTCGAAGAAATCGGGGGAGAGTGAGGAAGCTGCTGCCTTAGCCTCAGTGACTGAGTGCCTCAGTCAGCTGGAGCTGGTGACTCGCCCGGGGATGACGTCACAGGGAGTGACCACCCTCACCCAGCTGAAGAATAAGGGAGAGAAGGCAAGCTGTGAAGTAATGGAGAAAGAAACAAAACCCCTGGTTGAAGGGACAGCAACTCCATTAACAGGTAACTCGCTCGTGGCAGCTGTCACTACGAGGTCAGAGAAGCCGACTCGCCCAGAAAAAACTTTGAAATTACGAGACATTCAGGGAGTGTCTGCAAAGGTGAAACAAGTAAAAGAATACAACATGCTCAAACCTTATGAGGACCCACCTGTAGATGGATCCACAAAGCCGAAGAAGCATGTAAGACGTAAGAACAGGAGAGGACCGCGGGCTCGACATCGACAGAGCCGATCGACCACCCACTGCTCTCAGCAGTAGGTGCTGACTAGTTGAGTAGGTCAGGGGTGAATAACGAGACGTCGAGCGAGGGAGACATGAGGGAGGAAATGCAACGCGAATCACCGGACACTAGTTCCCAGTGTACCTCTGATGTTTCAGGCATGACACAGGTGGAGAGAGGCAGTGGACAGACTAGCACCACTCAGGGTTTCGAGGTGTTGAGCCGACCCAGACCTGGAGCTACGTCCGACCACAGTGCCTGCTCAAGACCTGAAAAGATAGCCACATGTGACCCGGTGACTGAAGAAATTCCTCACTTACCAGAAGAGAATAATCTAGACGAGGACCCGCCTCACCTAGCAGTATAGAAAACGGGGTCCGCTCGACCCGGCTGCACCACGTGCACTCAGTACGTGCACGTGCGTCAGCGATGTGAGGTGAAACGAGCACCACTATGTGGGCTCGGTCTTTGTTGGGGGGTGTTCTGAGAGTGTCTCTCAAGATTCTCCCACAGCTGACTTGAATGGCTCATTGCAGTGCACAGTGCACCGAACTTCGTGCACAAGGCCAATCTCTCTTAACCCTGGATAGTGACCTGGCATGTTGGGCATCAACAGAATGCCCACTTAACCAGGAACACTTTCATAATACGGTGGCCGTCGTATGTCCAGACAGGAAGTAGATACAGGGAAGTTAAGCATACTTGCCACAGGGTCAATGAGTACATTGGCCGGTGTGGAGTGTGAGAGAGGGGAGACGCCAGCGACCGTCTGACCTCTGGGGTCAACCGGCGCGATGCTGAATAACAGCTATGATGTGGTCGTGACGTGTTCATGACGTCACTCCTGCTACTGATCATCGAACGTTCAATATGATTGGTTCCTGCCCATTTGCTGCAATGCTATTGGTCAAATTGTAACTCTTTTTGTGTTGTGTGCCACGAGATGCCTGGCAGCCCTTGTAGAGTATTTACGTGAGGGAGCCATTACACAGAGGACGTGTCCTGTTCTGTCTACCGGCCAATAGACTGTGGGTCAGTTAAATTCCGTCCTCTGCCACTGGAGGGCGTGGATGTCGGGCTCTGGCTGCCAGTAGCTGTTTGTTGCTGCCTGGTGGTGGTTGCTCATGGGCGCCAGCTGACTGTGGCGGAGGTCAGCAATATAGCGGCGGCTGGTGGTGGCCGCATCCGCCGTGTGAATACTGCTCGTCTGTAGTTCTCCACGGCAGTGGATTGGGAACTTGTGGCGGCTGCACTTCTGGATGCCCTGGATCTCATCGGTCTCGAAAAAATTTTTCCCACTCGAGTGGTGGTGACGTTTGCCACGTCATCTGGATACGAGCAGTTTGTGGGGCGTTGGAACGAGCGGACGACTCTCCTTCATTCGGCTGTTTCAGTGACTGTCTCTGATCCGTGGGGTCCGCTGACCTATGTGAGCGTGCACGGGGTACCAGTTACATATCCTGAGGAGGAGCTTTCCTCTGTGTTTGCAAGGTATGGTTCGGTGATGCGTCATCGATACAACTTGTTTAGTGCTGGGCGACTGCAGTGCCTCCGTATGGGCTCTCGCATGCTGCATATGCGCCTCACGGAGTCCATCCCCTCTAAGGTTATGTGCTGTGGTCTTCCACTCCATGTTTTCTATCCAGGGCAGGCCCTCACGTGCTTCCGCTGCGGGGAGGAAGGCCATGACGCTGCCCAGTGTGAGGTTCCTCGCATGGACACTGCTTATGATTTCAGTGTGGGGGATTTTTCCCCCCTGCATGAGAATGGTACCTCCCTGGACGGTCCTCGGCATGGGGGTGTGCCTGGTGGTGCACCTGCGACTGGTGTGTCTGGTGGTTCGTCTGTGCCTGTGGTGTCTCCTGTACCAGTTGTGGTGAAGGACGTGGCTGCTCCTGCTTCCCGTCTTCTACTTCCGGTGGATGTGGAGGTGCATCCTGTTCCTGGTGCTTTGGTGGTGGATGGGCATGGTGATGGGAGTGTCGTATCAGTGCCTCCCGCTGTGGGCGGTGCGTTTGCTGAGGGTGATGGAAGCGTTGTCGATGGTGCTAGTGTTCCTGTGGCCTGCATTGCGCATCCGCTTTCTGCTCCCCCTAAGGGTGCGATCCATGAGGGGGTGTTATCCTCCCCTGCTCCTCGCCGGAAGTGCGATGCAAGGGGAGGGGGGGCTCGCGCAGTGGAGAGCCCCCTGGCAAACGGGTTGAGGCTTTGCGGAGTTGTGCCTTGCGTGGTGCCCCTCCTCCTCCTCCTAATTCTCCTGTGTCTGATGTGGATTCCGGTGGTGATGTAGTGCCGGATGGCAGCAAGATTTCCTCGTTGGTGGTGGACGTCGGTGATACCTGGTCAGTGGCGGCGGGGTCTCGGCGTGCTTCGCAGGGTGATGCCGGCACTGTCCGCTTCCTGAGGGATCAGAGGCCCGGCGTTCTGGTGGACTCCCCGGCGGTGGGGCGGCGGCAGGTTGAGCCTCTGGATGCTGACGACGCCTCTGCGGTGGGTGGCACTGTGCCCCCTGTTGAGCGTGGAGAGGCTGGGGGTCTTTGATGGGTTCGATGGCGCCTGCTATTGTTTGTGCGTCTTTGAATGTTCATGGTCTGAATGCTCTGGCGGTCCAATTGGGCTTTGTGGATGTACTTAGGGAGCAGCGTGTGGATGTGGCTCTGATCCAGGAGCACAATGTTCAGGATGTGTCTGTTTTGCAAGGGTTGTGTGCTGAGTATCATGTTGTGTTGAACCCGCCGAGAACGTCCTTTGGAGGGACGCTGATGTTGTTTTCGCGGAGGGCGTCTATTTCCGTGCTTCACACGGAAATGGATGAAGAGGGGCGGGTCTTGTTTGTTCGGGCTGAGTATTTGGGGTTTGTGATTCCGTTCTTGACGGTGTGAGTCCCCCTTCTGGGGTGGCGCATCGTCAAGACCGGGAGCTGTTTTTTCGGGAGGGGCTTCTGCCATACCTGCGGCATGATATGCAGGATTTGATCTTTGGGGGATTTTAATTGTGTTACGTGTGTGCGGGATTGCTCTAGTACTCAACCTCGAAATGTTTTGGCCGCTTTAATTGAGGTTTTGTGTGTGTGCGGGTTTCGTGATGCGGCTGTTTTGCGTGGTGGTTCGTTGGAATATACCTTCACTGCGCGTGAGGCGAGTTCTAGGTTGGATAGGTTCTATGTTTCTGGTGGGGAGTATTCGGTTTTTGATTTTCGCACTGTCCCCGTGGCCTTTTCGGATCATTGTTTGGTGGTTGTCCGGATTGGTGTCCGGAGTCAGGTGTGGGTGGAACCTGGGTGGTGGAAACTAAATTGTCGGTTATTGCGTTGTCCACATATTTGTGCGCAGTTTCGGGCCTGGTGGGTTGGCATCGTTGCCCGGAAGGCTGATTTCTCCTCTATGTTTGTTTGGTGGGAGTGGTGTAAGGTGGAGTGTCGGAGGTTTTTTGGGATTGTTGCTAAGCGGGAGGCAGCCGGGAGGTTTGGTCTGCTGCGGTTATTTCAGGCGCGTTTGTCTTGTTCATATGTGCGGTTGAATGCTGGGGTTGACTACTTTAGTGCGATTTCTGAGTGTAAGGAGCGTATTTGTGATTTGTGTGCGGTGTTGGCTGACGGTGTTCGCGTGCATGCTCGTGTGGCTGAGCGTGTGGATGGGGAGAGGCTCTCTTCCTTTCTTTTAGGGAGGGAGAAGGCTGCTGGGGGTTCCATTCTTCTAAAGGGCCTTCGACAGCCTGATGGGTCTGTGCTTTCTAGCATGGAGGGTGTTCTGATTTTCGCGTGGCAGAAGTTGGAGGCGCTCTATGGGGAGGTGCGTGGGGATAGTGTGCTCGCGGGTTTCTTTTCGGACAGGCGCTTCCCCGGTTTGTCGCAAGCAGAGTGTGCCCGGTTGGTGGCAGGATGTTTCCATGGTGGAGCTCCTGGAGGTGGTTTGGTCGTTTCGTCCAGGGAGAGTGCCGGGTGCGGATGGCCTGCCCATTGAGTTCTACCTTACCTTTTGGGATGTGTTGGGGGAGGTGCTTTTGGAAGTGGTGCAGGCGTGTTTGCATTTGGGTGCTCTGCCTGATTCCTTTTTGTGACGTTCTTAATCGGGCGAAGTCGGGGTTGATGGGGATCGGTGTGTGGGCCTCCCGCCTGGTGTGGGATAGGTCGTGGTTTCCGGTGGTCTCCTCGATTTGGGTTCTGGGGATTACTTGGTTTGCCTCCTATGACCGCTCCTTGGAGTGGAATTGGGGTGCTGTCTCTCGATCGGTTGGGGTTGCGGTTGGCCTCTTGTCGCATCGTCCTTTGACGATTTATCAGCGGGGACTGCTTGTTGCGTGTAAGGTCTTGTTGCGTGTCTGGTTTGTGGCTCGGTGTTTCCCGTTGGATCGTCGGAAGGCCTTGGATTTGGAGTGTATGGTGTACAGATATGTATGGTGTGGGCGTTATCAACCGGTGCGCCGTTTGACTTTGGTATTAGGGGTGAGAGAGGGGGGTGTTGGCATTCCTGACGTCTTCACGAAGGCCAAGGCCCTCTTCTGGGTCTCGTTGCGTCAGGGGCTGGTTCACGGTGGAGGGTTGAATTCGCTGGGTGTTTTTTTCTGCTCGCTTCGCTTCAGTTATTTGGTTGACTTGGGGATTTGTCGGGAGGTGGCCTTGTTTACCCCCCTGCTTATTCTTGGGCCGTGGGGATTCTTCGAGAGCTCTGCCGCCATCCTGGGTTTCTGTCATTCTTGTGCAAGGCTGTGTATGGGGTGTTGTTGCCCCGGGTGCGGCCTCGAGTGGAGGGCTTATTCTCGTGTTGGGATTGGGGTGGTATCTGGTCGTGTTTGGGGGAACGATTCTTGGCGCCTCAGCAGCGTGAATTGCTGTTTCGGTTTCTGCATTTGTTGTTGGCGACGAATGAGCGGTTGTGTATGCTTGGCTTGCGTGATTCTGAGGCGTGTGTTCATTGTGGTTTAAGTGAATCGCAGGTGCATGTATTTTATTTTTGTGTCCGGTTGCAGGGGTTGGTGGACTGGTTTTGGGATGTCCTGGAGGTGTTTTGTGGTTCGGGTTGTCGGGGTGATGTTTTGAGGTTTTTGTTTTTGTATTTTCCGGGTTATTCGCGGTGGGTGCGTAATACGTTATGTGTTTTGGTTGCAGATTATGTGTTTTGTGTGTGGGTTGGGAGGAGGGAGGGTTTTGGGGTTACCCTAATTTTAGGCTTTTTGCGGGGGTGCATGCGGTTTACCTGGTGGTGGTTGCAGCGCGCTTTTCCAGAAGAGTTTGGTCGGTGGTTCACGGTTGCCTTTGGGTCGGTGGGTGCCTTGGTGGGCAGGTGATGTTCTCGTCTTGGGTGGGGTTTGGGTGTTCGTGTGGGTTTGGAGGGGTTGGGGTGGTTTCGGGGTTTGCTATGCGCTCCCTTCCCGTTTCTTTGGTCCTCCTTGGCAGGGGTTGCGTGTGATTGTGTGTCTCCCCCTTGTGATGCTGCTGCTCCTGTGTGTGTGTGATGTTGCTGCTCCTGTGTGTGTGTGTGGTGTGTTTCAGTGCCTCCGGGTGCCAGTTGAGTCCGTATGTGTGTTGGTGTGTGGGTTTGAGGGAGGTTTTGGCTCCTGCGTGGGCCTGGGTTTTCTACTGTTCTGTTTGTGGCCGTGTTTTGCTTTGGCCTGTGACCCATTATTTTGTGTGCATGGGTGCTGTGTGGTGAGGGTGAGTATGTGTGTGTTTGTCTTGTTGTTTAGGGTGTGTTTTGTGTGTGTGTACATAATTTCTTCTCGTTTTGTGTATGTCGTATACCTTGGTAGCGAGTGTATGGTCCTATGCTCTTTGTTCCTCTGTGTGTGTGTGGTAGGTGTGGTTTTGTGCACGTGGTTCTATATCCACGTCTGTGTCTGGTTTATGTATTTGGTTCCAGGTGTGTTTTATGTTATTTATGTACTTTATGGGTTTCTTTATTTTTCATGTATTTTTCTTTGCTATGTTCTGTGTTGCTATGTAGATATGTACTGTTTAGCCTATTGTTTCCATGCACTGTTTTTGCTCTTATTTCCATGTTCTGTTTAGTCCATTGATTCCATGCAGTTTTCTTTACTCACCGCTTGTGTTTGTTTTGCGGTTACTGTCATTGTGTTTAGTGTACAGAATTTTTGTTCCTGTGTACTGTTCTTTCTTTGATATACTTGATATGTACAGGTTTTTGTTGTTTTGTGCGTTCTTGTATTTGTTTATTTATATAAAAAAAATCTTTGTTCAGTTAGTGCCATTGTTCAGTCATCGACGACGGGATAAGGATACCGTGGGTCCATCAGGCTGTTGAGTAGCTGTTCTTGAATGTGCCACTGGAGTGACAGTAAAGTAACGTAAGGTCTCGGTGTAGTAGTTTTAGTTTATTTTTGTGAATAAATTGTTTGTTATAGAAAAAAAAAACTATCTATCACAGTCTTGGTCCGCACTAGCGCGGAGATCACGAGGCATTGACAACAGCGCTGCTGAACGGTTTTGGCATCACTGCAGACCGGATGCTAGAGAATTTCCGTAGGGCTCAATTGCAAAAAGGGGAGACATGTGTGTGAGCTCAAGTGGTAAGAAACATCCCAACGTCGGAAAGGATCCACTAGCTTGGACCCTTGAGGTGGTGGTGGGAAATGTTAACGGAAAATCGGCGAAAATCTTCCGTGACAAGGGCACCAATACTCACATGGTAAGATAGAGCCTAGTAAAGCCAGGATCTGAGACAGGTAGACATATCTATGTCAAATTCCCAAATGGCTATGCTAAAGAGATGGTGGAGGTGTATGTGTGGGTCGACACATCTTACATCATAGGTAAAATCCGTGCCATTCAACATAAAAGTGCTGTATATGGACTTTTATTGGGAAATGTTCTGGGAATCTCTGATTGCCCAAGTCTACCCTCGAAGAAATCGGGGGAGAGTGAGGAAGCTGCTGCCTCAGCCTCAGTGACTGCGTGCCTCAGTCAGCTGGAGCTGGTGACTCGCCCGGGGATGACGTCACAGGGAGTGACCACACCCTCACCCAGCTGAAGAATAAGGGAGAGAAGGCAAGCTGTGAAGTAATGGAGAAAGAAACAAAACCCTGGTTGAAGGGACAGCAACTCCATTAACAGGTAACTCGCTCGTGGCAGCTGTCACTACGAGGTCAGAGAAGCCGACTCGCCCAGAAAAACCTTTGAAATTACGAGACATTCAGGGAGTGTCTGCAAAGGTGAAACAAGTAAAAGAATGCAACATGCTCAAACCTTACGAGGACCCACCTGTAGATGGATCCACAAAGCCGAAGAAGCATGTAAGACGTAAGAACAGGAGAGGACCGCGGGGCTCGACATCGACAGAGCCGATCGACCACCCACTGCTCTCAGCAGTAGGTGCTGACTGGTTGAGTAGGTCAGGGATGATTAACGAGACGTCGAACGAGGGAGACATGAGTGAGGAAATGCAACGCGAATCACCGGACACTAGTTCCCAGTGTGCCTCTAATGTTTCATACATGACACAGGTGGAGAGAGGCAGTGGACAAACTAGCACCGCTCAGAGTTTCGAGGTGTTGAGCAGACCCAGACCTGGAGCTACGTCCGACCACAGTTCCTGCTCATGACCTGAAAAGATAGCCATGTGTGACCCGGTGACTGAAGAAATTCCTCACTTACCAGAAGAGAATAATCTAGATGAGGACCCGCCTCACCTAGCAGTATAGAAAATGGGGTCCGCTCGACCCGGCCGCACCACGTGCACTCAGTACGTATATGTGCGTCAGCGGTGTGAGGTAGAACGAGCACCATCGGTCATTGTTTGGGGGTGTTGTGAGAGCGTGTCTCTCAAGATTCTCCCACAGCTGACTTGAATGGCTCATTGCAGTGCACAGTGCTCTGAACTTCGTGCACAAGGCCTATCTCTCTTAACCCTGGATAGTGACCTAGCATGTTGGGCATCTCCAGAATGCCCACTTAACCAGGAACACTTTCATAATACGGAGGCCACCGTATGTCCAGACAGGAAGTAGATAGAGGGAAGTTAAGTATACTTGCCACAGGGTCAATAAGTACATTGGCTGGTGTGGAGTGTGAGAGAGGGGAGACGCCAGCGACCGTCTGACCTCTGGGGTCAACCGGCGCGATGGAGAATAACAGCTATGACGTGGTCGTGACGTGTTCATGACGTCACTCCTGCTACTGATCATCGAACGTTCAATATGATTAGTTCCAGCCCATTTGCTGCAATGCTATTGGTCAAATTGTAACTCTTTTTGTGTTGTGTGCCACGAGATACCTGGCAGCCCTTGTAGAGTATTCACGTGAGGGAGCCATTACACAGAGGACGTGTCCTGTTATGTCTACCGACCACTAGACTGAACACTGTCAATTTTTCACTTTCTAGTTAACTCAGCATCTTTTCGATATACCCACACTCGCCTAGAATCACGATTGTGAATATATTGTTCAGAAGCCTAAAGTGACAAATCTCCAGAGCGAAACAGACTGGTATCAGGTAACCCCTGGTGACAAAGATCGTTGTGAGTGACCTAGAGTGAACTCAGGCAGTGCTGCCGCCTAAGTAACCTGTGTGTGACTTTACCACAAGTGTTCCTGCATGGTACCACAGCCGCTGCCAGCTGCCACTCTGTCCAGAGCGTGTAGCCTCGAGCACCCGCCGCCGCCCTCACTGTACCACGTGACGTCACCACCCTTACTCACCGTCAGTGCCAAGAGTGTGTGCGTGTGTCTATAGACATACAGTACGCCCACTGTGAGTACCCTCCGTGTCTGTGAGTGAAACCAGCTGTCAGGCCACTTACGAGTTCTTGCATAAATGTGTATGAGTGAGTGAGTGAGTAAGGAAAGGTACCTTATCTGTAAGTATGAGATCTTGTCATTGTTTTACTGTGTCTGTGTTGATCTGAGATATCAACCACAGTTCTCACCTACTCATACCTGTCACAGGTTATAGGTGAATCGACGGTGTATGCGTGTTATCTGTGTGGTATCATTGCATTTCACTCGTCTGTGAATGTGAGCTTCACATACACCACACATTTAGTTATTGTATGACATTAGTATTGTGCATGTTATTACCTGTCTCATTGACAGTGTATTTGTGATTTATTGCATATCATCATTACCCGAGTATCTGGTTGGAACTCTTGTGATCCCTTTGCATACCGGCAGTTAGGTTGCCATGTTAATGATTGGCTGTCAATTGTGTTAAGTTAGGTGTTTCGCCACGAGTGGATACGAGTCGTTTAGCCAGACGTCAAGAGTCTCGCTAATACATCCATAGCCTTTCTGACGCCAATCTAAAGTAAATCAAGCACCCTTTGTATTAGTTGTTAAATTAGTAAATAAACTACTGTTAAGCTTTATGCGGTGTTTCCGTTGAACCACTTCTGAATACTGCCAACATTACTCAAGCCTTCAGCTCTAGGTGTCTTCAACACCGAGTTGCCTAATTCATTAAACTATAAATGTGATGAGGACCCTAGGAGTCCCTTAAAGTGTTAAATCATTGAGGAGATTCCAACGACCAACGTGGAGCAGGACCAGGTGAGGCTAGTCTGAGAAGAGACCCTCAAGGACACTAACTCCACCGTGCTCCCAGGCTCTGTACGGTTGCTCTCGTATTTTCTATTCTGCTAATTCCGACAGTTTCGTGAAGCGTCTGCCACATGTATATTGGCGACGTACGCAATGCAGTTGTGAAAGCAAAAAAGAAAAACCCCCACAATACCTAAGCATAATAATAGGCCTATCTTGCCTAACAATCAAGAGAAATATGGGAGGGAAATATGACCTACCTTAACATATCCTGTCCTCAGATGCTTAGGCTCCAGGCGCCGTTCACTGGGTACTCCGTTCCTTGCGTTGTTCCCAGCGTTCCAGAAGCATTCGGAGTCCATAGACGTCGTGAAGATCCTCGCCATCTCCGTACTCATTCCCTGGGTGAAGTTCCTAGGCGTTGGCTCGTCCAGTCGTCACTGCACACGTCGTGCCCTCAAGCACTCCTTCATCGAGACCACACTGAAGGATCAGGATGCATCTTCTCCCTCCTGAGTTCCTAGTGGACGTGATCCAATCACCACAGCTCTGAATGCTTTGGAGTTCCACTGGCGGCGAGTCACTCACTCCTCCAGCCGTGGTAACTCTCTCGACTTCTCCAAGACTATTTGCACACGGTCCTCGGCGCCCTTACACCGCTGGATTAGGCGTCCTCGCACTTTCCCGAAGTACTGAAGTCCTTGTTAGTCACTATACATTCGTCAGGCTGTGTATATCCACTTAAGGAGGCTCTTAGACCTCGGAACTGTGAGAGCTCAATCGGCGCACGTCTGTTCTCATTGAAGCGCCAAGTATCTCTGAGCGCCTAGAGCGCCAGGCGGCGGGCCAGGTCTCTTGGTGACGTCACAGACCCAGGGGCGGGCTCTGATTGGTCAACGAAGTCATGTGACCTCAGCCAGCCAATCACCGACCGGTGGGGCGCCGTACACAAAATGGTGGATTTGCAGGCCAGAGGGCACCATTTTGTTGTACCCAGTGCGCGACTTTTCTACTTCCCTGCAACTTTACAAATGCAAATTCCTCCCCAAATAAACAACCATTCTGGAAGTCTCATACCTCAAAAGATTCCCTGCACCTCAGAGAACCTGCAAGTAAGCTGATATGACTCTTACTGCTGGCATATAGGAGAAACTGGAGAGGGCACCGTCACAATATATATATAATAATATATATATATATAATATATATATATATATATATATATATATATATATATATATATATATATATATATATATATATATATATATATATGCAAACAAGCCTGAATGGTCCCCAGGACTAGATACAACTGAAAACTCACATTCCAGAAGTGACTCAAACCCATACTCCCAGGAGCAATGCAACTGGTATGTACAGGGACGCCTTAAACCACTTGACCATCACGACCGGACAAAAGGAAGTGATAGCGAGGCTATATGAACCACTTCCCCGCCGGCACTCGGATGGTAATCTTGGGCATAATGTATGTATACTGTGTGTTGAGGTAGCATTTAATCGTCAAGCTGCTATCGAGGGAAAGGATATTGCTTGACAGTATTTATGAGATGTTCAGCTGCTGGAGACCTTTTTTGGCCTGAAGAGTGGTTGTGTTGTTTTCTTCAGGAGGGGTTACTGCAAGATTCAGGGATTCTTAAAGCTCTTCTAAGGTTGCTTCACATTCTAGGAGATAGTGAAGTAGTGGCGTTTCTGTGACTGTTTGGTAGAAAATGCATTCTCTCTGTCGGGGTTCACCAATCTCCCAGTTGTATCTGTAACCTAGAAGTAGTATATAACCGAATGCTATTGTCTGTAGATTCCATTTGGGTTATTAACACTTTCGCGCGCCCACCCCGTACATATACGACGGCTATATTTCTATCGGTTGTGCGGTCGCGTCGTACATTTACGGTCCGTATTAAAATAATTGTAAAAAATCCAGCTTAAATCCGATTTACTTGGAGTTTGTTTCAAACTGTGCGCCATGAAATTCCCGTTCTTTCGGGTAGGCCGAATGTCACGTCGGCCTACTGGGTCACGTGACAGGCCCATTTTGTTGTCACGTGGAGCGATCGCATCTCTCTCCCCTTGCGCGCCAAACTCGCATGGTTTCAAGGATTTTTACCCGTTTCTGTGTGTTTGTAACCAACTACATTCATCAATAATGGATCCAGCACCAGGCCCAAGTGGTGTTTCGGCTACAGGAGCCTCTGATTCATCTGGAAAAGACAAGATTACCGACATCTATAGGAGGTTCTCTGGATTGAGGCTCACTCCCACCAAGATTCCCAATCTCTTGGATGCCTTTGATCAAGTGGATTTGGATGGAAGTGAGGCAGAAGGTGAGGATTTAGAAGAAGAATGTGAATTTGGGGGGCCTGGAGCCCATGGGGCTGAATCGACGGAGGAGGACTCTGAAGGCCTAACAGAGGAGGAGTAGGAGGAGGGGGCACCAGCACTGCCGCCTCTCACCACAAGGCGCACACGTGGTGCGTGCATGCCTAAAATCCAGCTAAGGAAACGACCTCCTACTCGTGGTTTGAAAATAACCCATTTGTTGATAGTGGGAGTGATTCAAGCTATGAATTATCAGGTGAGGATGAACCGAGTGAGGTAGATGAGGCACCCCAGCCTCCTCGCAAGCGTACACGTCCAGTACGTACTCGCCAGCCTGGGGCCAGTGTTGTGTGGCTTGAGGACAATATTCCACCATTGTTCGATGATCGATGATATGTGGCGCCCCAAAAGACCTGCAACATATAGCGAAGACTAAGATTGATGTGGATACCACAGTCTACCGCCGCAAGGACAACACCTTCATTCTGCTGTGGAAAGACAAGCGAGTTGTCTCTATGATTACCAACCTCCACAATGCAGACACAAATAGAGTTCAAAAACGCAAACGAGTTCGTAGGCCAGATGGAACAACAGGACTACAGCAGGTTGTGGTGAACAAACCAAAGGCAATTATTGACTACAATAAGTTCATGAAGGGTGTTGACCACTTTGATCAAATGGTAAAGTATTACCATTTCGCCAGGAAATGTCACAAGTGGACAAAGAAAATAACCTTTTATTTCCTGCAAATGGCTTTGCAAAACGCTTATGCATTGTACAAGGCCAACACAGATGACCGAAAGAAACTAACTCTGCTCCAGTTTCATGAGGTTGCTATTTGGGCTTTATTGAAATTTGACAAGGAAGAGTGGCCTGCAACAACAACACCATCTCCTCATTTAGTTCATGCTCCAGACATAAATGATGACACTGGTCCTGTGTATCCTGCTGCTAACCCGTCAACACCTGGCCCGTCGGGTGTGAGGCGCCCTCTCTTCACGTCTACACCTCGTGCTGAAGCCAACCATGAATCTGATGAAGATATTTCATCTGCTACACTGTTGTTTGAAGACAATGGTGAGAGCGACGATTCAGACTGTAGTGTACAACCAACACAGAGACAACAGGGACGTGTTGTTTTATCAGAGACTCGCCTGAACTACAAATTGAAGCATGAACTTGTAAAACTCCCGAACGTCGCAGGTGTCAAGTGTGTTCAAAGTCGGGTATTAGGAAGGAAACTGGTATAGCATGCAAGACATGCGATGTTCCACTTTGTGTCATACCGTGTTACACCAGTTATCACAAGAAAAGGGTGTATTATGTGGACAAGAAGTAACCACCCGCACCAGCTTCACTCCACCTACGAACATCTGTTGAGCAACTTCAGGAATCGGTACCTGAAGGAGGTGGAGTGGAGAGAAAATGCTCAACTTATTTTTCTACAATCGTCTTTCCTTTGGTAAGTACACATAATTGTCCTAGGTTGTTGTAGTATTGTAGTCGATTTTCTTAGGAATATTTTGATACCTAAATGACAACTGTAGCACGAAAACTAAAGTATACACGAAACACCAGAAACTTTTTTGTGGGTGTTGCGGGTGTGAGTTGGAGTATCCAGAGCGGGTTCCGGTTGTGTGTGTTTGGCCGTCTCTACAGCTGTGAATTCCCAAGAATTGTACTTGATAGGCATATGTCTGTGTAGGGAATTTTATTCCGAACACTATACAAAAAAAAACGGTGTGAAACGAGTATAAACTTGAAAAACATGAACAAAGTAAAAACTTTTTACGTTCACGGGTACAAACACGCGTAAGATTTTATTTGCCGCAAATTTATTTGACGCTCTGTTGACCAATTCTACCCATGTTCTTATAGAACTTTCTATTGCGAACACATTGCTATAAAAATGAAATACGTAGCTCCAGAAATAATGTCAGGACAGTGAAATAAGTATAAACTTTCAAAGCGCTGCATCACAACAGTGTCATCGCTGCTGAAATCACGGCTAACGCTTCGGCCACTTCCCACACTCGTGCGGGTCACCCCGTATCATAATTATACATTGATAGGCATATGTCTGGGTGGGGAATTTTATTGCGAGTTCAGTGATATCAAAATCAATGCTGTAGGATCACTGTGGAGCTGGCAACAAACGAAAGAGTATGAACATTTACTTCCTGTTTGGGTGTCACGGCGAGTCATCTTCGTGTTTATTTATTTCGTGGTGGGATAGCAAATGCTTTGGTGACATTTTATGCATATGATCTTGTAGAGAATTTTATTGCCAACACATTGATACCAAAATGAAATACGTAGCTTGAGAATTGATGTTAGGAGCGTGAAAAGTTTATACACTTTTTTGTCTTTACACTTGAGCGCCCAGAACGCCGCGCGCACAATCGGTTTTTTTTTTTCCCTGAGTGCCGCGCGCGCGAAAGTGTTAACCTGTCTAACTTGGTGGCCTGAAGATACCATATTGCAGAGGGCGAACCTTCTGCTACTCTCTGGTGTAGATGGGCTTTGTTGAGGTGTGAGAGTTTTTTGGTGATGATGTTTTTTTTATGTTCTCTAGGCTGGGTGAATTGTTTTATGAATCACTGGATGACGAGTTGCCAATTTAGCAATTTTATTGGCTTTCTCATTTATTGGGATTCCAACATGGGATGGGATCCAGTTTAGAGTTATGTTGTCTTTCCACTTCTTTTTTTCCTAATATTTGAAGTGCAGCTTTCGAGTCTGTGTATGATTGCATTTGGTTGTTTTGTGCAATCACGAATGCGAATGACTGTTGTATGACAAACAGCTCAGTTTGGGTTGATAATACTGGTCCTCCCAGTCTCCAATATGCCTGTATGCTGGCCGTGCAAAGAGCACCGCCAGCACTCTCATATTCTGTGTCAACCGATTCGTCTGTGAAGATGTGGGTGGCTCCTGCTACTGCACATTTGCTTTTCTATGATGCGCCTTAGGATTGTTGGATCATAGGCAGCCTTTTTCATTGGGAGACTTTCTATTACTATTTTGAAGGTAGGCTCCTTCCACGGTGGAGAAGAAGTGTAGTTTGGGTGTGGTTGATCACCCTCTCTGTCAAGAATCATGCTTTTTAATTGTAGTGTGTTTAGGACATTTCCTGCTCTGGCAGCTAAATAGTTTCCGTTGTTTTGGCCAAGCCAAACCACCGCGGCTTGATGTACTGGGATTGGAACAGGGGAAATAGTTAGCTTACTGATAATCGTAGCTGTTCATTGTGATATTTGTTCCTGTAGAGAGGGCAAACCCGTTTCCATTCCTAGAGTTTCAAGTCTGGCCTACACAGGGGCTCCCAGAGCAGCTCTCATAGACTGTTTGGGCAACTTCAAGCTTTTCCACAGTTGGTGTGATAGACTTGTGAGTGCAGGTGCGGCATAGTCGATCACTGATCTGACTGCCTGTACATAGTATGTGCAAAGGACTTGCAGATTGGCTTCCCCAGAGAGGGAGATTAGCGACCTGAGGATTGCCGTCCGGGCCGCAGGTCTCTCTCTCTCTTAATTAAGTAGGTGACCTCAGCATTAGAATTAATGTGTCTCCAGGATTATTCCTAGATACTGATACGTGTCTACCCATTTAATTGATCGAACCCATACGGTGAGTTGTATGTTGAGCTTCTTTATTTTTGGGGGAATGGTTTTTGTCTTTGTGGGGGTTCAGTTTGATACCAATCTGCTTTGCCTCTTCACTGATGCAGTCCCAGCATTTGGGTGCAAGGTGTGCCGCATCGCTTTCTTTTATGATGCTAACAATTTCGTCCACGTAGTTTAGCAGCCTGTAGTGATGTGGGAGTTTCAACCTCATTATTCTATCCATCTAAAGGTTGAAAAGAACTGAGAATGCCAGTTGAAAAGGGCTGAGAATGCCTCCTTGCGGTGTATCAATTTCATGTCATTTGTATTCAGAGACTGTGCCATAAAGTATTACTCTTGCTTCTCTGTTTATGAGACAGTTTTATTCCAGGAGAGCAGGTTGCGTTTGATCTCTTTGTCGATGAGGTAGCAGAGAATAGCTGGGGCGTTAGCCAGTTCAAATGCTTTCTCGAGGTCCAGGAATATCAGCTTTCCTGGTCTGTCATTCAAGTGGGCTAACAGAGTTGTAATACATTCCACTGTGCCAACCCCTTTTTTGGCTGCACTTTGAATTGCTTCGACAAAATCTTGTTCTGTCTGATTAATGTCTTCGGGAACATCATAGTTTCTATGCCACTCTGAAATGAGGTTTTGAAAACTTTGCTAAAGCAAAGTTCCAGGTTTCAGATGGAGGCATGGGTTGGGTTGATAGATATAATTTAAGATCAATTTAGACCCTCATAGTGGTCGCTTGTGAGCATTCCACAACTGACCATGTTGATGCATCTCTTTGGGGAGGCTGAAACGAAAGTAAGGTGTAATCTACCTCCTTGGATGTGGGTGAGTTCATCCTTGTTTAGGATTTGGATTTCTGGAAGTTGGCCTAGTAGATGTGCTATGTGAGTGCCAGCCTCATTTGTTGTGTTCGAGCCCAGTGCCAATCGATGATGGGCATTAAAATCACCACAAATGATTGTGTTTGATGTATTCGCGTGTCCAAGTAACACCGAGAGATTCATTTCAGCACGTGAAAACCTGTAAACATTAAACACTTTAAATTTGTCGTGTCAATGGATACTCCCATTTCCTCTGTCCTAGCTTCACAATCGGATGGGCTTGGAGATCCGGTCGCATTTCACATAGATTACGCATCCCCTGGATAGCCCGTTGACCAATGGAAGGAAGAAGCCTTGATTGCCTGAGATTTTACATTCTATTCCGGCTCGAAGCAAGCTCTCCTGTAGTATCAGGATGTCTATGCCATTGGTTGCTGCTATGCATAGCAAGTGTTGCAATTTTATGCACAGCCCTTGCACATTTCATTGCAGGATCTTTAGTCCTCTTGATTGTTGGAACTTGCTGATTTTACCGTGGTATCCAAGGAGCTAATGAACACGTCATGGAAGTTGAAACTGGAGTTGAAGATCTTAGTGTACTTGAAATTTACTCATCAAGTTGGCTTTCAGACATACTGGACTCTACCTGTTTTTTGGAAAAGTGTCTCCTGCCCTGCGTTCATGAAGGTGAGGATATTGTTTTATCAAATTTCTTGAGCTGGTGCTCAATTGTCTTTTGAGTCTATGTGGTTTGCTTGATACCGTGTATCGACAGCAAACTTTCGACCAATTCACGTGACCAAGGTTTTAAGCAGTGGCCAGAGGGTGTACAGTTGTGCGGGAGCACTATTTACTGCTGGGCAGGTTTGGGGCCTGTTTACTCTTTGGCCCCTCACAGTGTTAACTTTGACACTCTTACCATCATTGTCCCCAGTGTGCTTATTGGATGCAATGGCGGGCGATTTCGTTGGACTATTTTCTTGTCCCCCCCCCCCCCAGCCATTTCTTTGTCCTGGACGATGCCTTCACACCCTCCACCATGGCCGATGGTGGAGGGCCATGTGCTCGCTCTGCCTGGGGTCTTGGTAAACTCCACGCTGTTTTTGTGGACCGGGGAGCTGGTATATGTTTTGGTTGGGGCTTCGGCTCTGCTGTAGGGGGTGGGGGAGGGGTGTGTGGAGGTTCGTTTGAATCCTTTTAAGCCTTTCAGGACATCTTAAGTTCCAGGCGTGATGTGCCTTGGAGTAATTTGGGCACTTGGCTTGGACGGACTTGTTTGCCCTGTGTTTATCAAGGCATATTTTGTGTCGGGGGCTGGATGCAGACTCTACGTCTCACTGGGCGTTGGCAGCCGTCCTTGTGATGTCCAAATCTCTGACATCTGAAGCATCTGAGGGGCTCTGGGTTGTAAAGCCTGTGTTGGAACACGCCCCAAATGCCAAGATCAAGTTTTTCCGGGATCCGTCCTTTTACTGTGAGAAAGACTTGTCGGGTTTCCTGCTTCGAGGATTTTACCTGGCATCCTTCTGCTGACACCACATAATTAAGCTTTTCGAGATGAGCTAGGGTCATGCGCAAGGGATAGTGGAGGACAATGATTTTCCTAATTTTGTTCTCTGGTTGAGTTCATCGCATTTTCTGTAATTTTTAAGAATAGTTCATCTGTCTCGTCTTTTGGCCTCAGAATTATCGTCTCTGAGGCTTGACTTTGCTCTGATCAGGAGCTGGGGGTACTCTTTTACAAGGTCCACTACAGTGTCGTACGGAGACTTCCTTCAGCATGCTGCACCTTGAGACTGGCAGTGCGGATTTAGTCTGGGTAGATGAAGTGCTCATCGGTAGAGGCCTATTTTCTCGATAGGTCATATGGAGTGGTTCTTCCTGTTGTCTTTGATCACAGGACGACAATCGCCATCACTGTTAAGTTAAACTAGATTACAGACTTGAACTACTACTACAGAGTAAAAGTACTTAAAGAGCGAGTTGAGCTCGTTTCGCCGCAATACAGTACCAATAGCTGATACTAGCGAGTTGTGGAGGAGTTGGTTCTTGTGGCTGGATTTCAGCCTCGGCGGGCTGGCTGTACCAGTTATGTAGCTGGTGGGATTAGTGTGGGCCTCTAGGCCTTCCGTGTTTACTTGGTTGAGGACGCTGCACGTGATATGGCCGTACTGTCGTTGGAGTTTGGTGAAGTGGCATCCATGAAGAGTTCCTTGTTGTGAGTAGCTGTCCAAGTTGTGTGAGTCGGTGGGGTTCTCATAGATTTCACTCGTTCGAGGAATCTCGCACCATCGTACGCGGTTGTCTTGTCTTTCTCTATCTCCTACTATAAACCTCTCTCCGTTGACGCTGCTGTAGGCCATGTGTCATCGGATTAGTGGTAGAACGCATTAGCAGGATCGGTGTTGGTGCGTTAGTATTTGTAGACAGCACGTGCGTAGAGCGTTGGTGAGATGGTGATGTGGTGCATGGTAAGAGTGTTGGTGAGGGGAAAGAAGGTGTGTATGTGCAGTCTGGGTTTTGAGGAGCTGGGGCTTGAGTTTGATCACATTGTGGCTCGACTTGTGGAATCCTGGAAGTAGTGGAATAGTGAGCCTTGGGGCCAGGCGCTTGAGGGTGGCACGGCCATTGGCTAGGATAACGCGTTTCAGTCACTGATGAACGGGGTTGAGTGTTCCGCAAGGCTCTCCGCTAGTCTAATATGAACAGGGATAATGCCTGCACGTATTGCATGTGAGTTTGCGGAGAGCCTGTGGGGGCCATGGTTCCCCCATGAGATCCAATATACCACTCACCAGGCGGA
>WNGS01028583.1:14333566-14351710 GCA_020271785.1 Procambarus virginalis | reverse complement strand
GTCACAGATAGTTAAAGGAACTGTATCACAGAAGTCACTATCTGTGACTATCTGTGACTACAGTTCCTTTAACTATCTGTGACTATCTGTGACTGTCTGTAACTATCTGTGACTATCTGTGACTATCTGTAACTATCTGTAACTATCTGAACAATGTGTAACTATCTGAGACATGTGTAACATCTGTGACTATCTGTAACTATCTGAGACAATGTGTATCTATCTGTGACTATCTGTGACTATCTGTAACTATCTGTAACTATCTGTGACTATCTGTAACTATCTGTGACTGTCTGTGCCTATCTGTAACTATCTGTAATTATCTGAGACAATGTGTAACTATCTGTGACTATCTGTGACTATCTGTAACTATCTGTGACTATCTGTAACTATCTGTGACTATCAGTAACTATCTGTAACTATCTGAGACAATGTGTAAGTATCTGTGACTATCTGTGACTATCTGTAACTATCTGTGACTATCTGTGACTATCTGTAACTATCTGTGACTATCTGTGCCTATCTGTGACTATCTGTAACTGTCTGAGACAATGTGTAACTATCTGTGACTATCTGTAACTATCTGTAATTATCTGAGAGAATGTGTAACTATCTGTGACTATCTGTAACTATCTGTGACTATCTGTAATTATTTGTGACTATCTGTGACTATAGTCACTGTACTATCTGTGACTATCTGTGACTATCTGTATCTCTCTGTGACTATCTGTGACTATCTGTAACTATCTGTAACTATCTGAGACAATGTGTAACTATCTGTGACTATCTGTAACTATATGAGACAATGTGTAACTATCTGTGACTATCTGTGACTATCTGTAACTATCTGTAACTATCTGTGACTATCTGTAACTATCTGTGACTGTCTGTGCCTATCTGTAACTATCTGTAATTATCTGAGACAATGTGTAACTATCTGTGACTCTGTAACAATCTGTGACTATCTGTGACTATCTGTGACTATCTGTAACTATCTGTAACTATTTGTGACTATTTGTGACTATCTGTAACTATCTGTGACTATTGTGAGACTATCTGTAACTATCTGTGACTATCTGTGACCATCTGTAACTATCTGTAACTATCTGTGACTATCAGTAACAATCTGTAACTATCTGAGACTATCTGTACTATCTGTTACTATCTGTGACTATCTGTAACTATCTGTGACTATCTGTGACCATCTGTATCTATCTGTGACTATCTGTAACTATCTGTGACTATCTGTGACTATCTGTAACTATCTGTGACTGTCTGTGTCTATCTGTAACTATCTGTAACTATCTGAGACAATGTGTATCTATCTGTGACTATCTGTAACTATCTGTGACTGTCTGTGACTATCTGTAACTATCTGTAACTATCTGTGACTATCTGTGACTATCTGTAACTATTTGTTACTATCTGTGACTATCTGTACTATCTGTAACTATCTGTGACTATCTGTGACTATCTGTAACTATCTGTAACTATCTGTTACTATCTGTGACTATCTGTAACTATCTGTTACTATCTGTGACTATCTGTAACTATCTGTTACTATCTGTGACTATCTGTAACTATCTGTAACTATCTGTGACTATCTGTGACTATCTGTAACTATCTGTAACTCTCTGTTACTATCTGTGACTATCTGTAGCTATCTGTGACTATCTGTGACCATCTGTGACTATCTGTAACTATCTGTGACTATCTGTGACTATCTGTAACTATCTATGACTGTCTGTGTCTATCTGTAACTATCTGTAACTATCTGAGACAATGTGTAACTATCTGTGACTATCTATAACTATCTGTGACTATCTGTGACTATCTGTAACTATTTGTAACTATCTGTTACTATGTGTAACTATCTGTGACTATCTGTAACTATCTGAGACAATATGTAACAATCTGTGACTATCTGTGACTATCTGTAACTATCTGTGACTTTCTGTGACTGTCTGTAACTATCTGTGACTATCTGTAACTATCTGTGACTATCTGTTACTATCTGTGACTATCTGTAACTATCTGTGACTAAGGGAAGGTCCATCTCTCCATGCCACATTGGTAAACCTTCTCGTACCTGTTAGGCTATAACGAGCTTGACGTTTGGAATGTTTCTCACTCCTGTCCTGATGTCATAAGTTATAGAGGCCACCAAGGAGGTGGCTTCTATAACTTATTCTTTTAGTTCATTTTACTACTTGACCACAGGTTAAGGGTACGACTATTTCCTTACATTTCATCGACACTTTTGCTTCTCCGGTTTTCACTTATGCCTTCGTGTCCTACTTTCTCTCGATTGAAAAAGGTTATCTTTGTCCAACTAGTCTTTTCTCCTCAGTATCTTGTATGCTGTGATCATATCACCTTCCTGTCTTCTCTCCTCCAGTGTTGTGATCTTTAGTTCCCTTAATATATTTTCGTAGCTTACACGTTTTAGTTGTGTCACTAAATCCACGACACTTTAAATTCATATTTAGTGTTTCACTTTGTATGGATTCAAGGCTATTGCTGTTAATTCCACAAAGAGTTTAAGAGTCTGTTGCGATTGCCTTAAAGGAGTCCTTATTCGGGTTCTGAAATAATAGCCCTACGTTAGCCAGCTTCCCATTTGACTCCACTCCGAATTCTTTTTCTGTTCCCATTTCTTGTTTTAGATTCAGCTTCTCAGAACAAAAAGTTGCAAATAGCACGGGCTATGGTGAGCCCGTAGTGGACTTACCCGGCACTGGAGCGGAGTGTAACTTTTTCCGATTTCTTTAGTTGTCTATCACTTGTACAATGGTTATTTCCTTTCTTTTCTTCTTTCTGCCGTTCAAATTAGTATTATTTAGTTCAGGTGAGATATAATTCTAGAAACCATTTCTCTGCCCACATCTAAAGTTTAACAAGATCCTTTTGTAGTTTCTTAGTCCTCCTCAGTTTTTAAATTTCTTGTTACATTTGCGTCATTTACAATCGTTTATGTGTACGAGCTCACTTGCTGGGATTGGTTGAGTACCCACATTAATAGTCTCATGACTGAGCCCTGGGGCACCTCACTAATCACTCTCCTCTATCTACAGTTTCAAACCAAAAAAGATTCAGAAGAGTGACATTTGCTTAGCTAAATGATCTCTGAGGTTCAGTTCCTGAACCCATTATGTGCCTCTGTAACCCTTTCCATCACCGCCCACAGGATGGGTATGGGGTGCATAATAAGGAAAGAAATTGAAAAATCCTTCACATACTTCCTTATTCAGTTCAGAGACACAACAGTTAGCGTGGTTCAACGTTTGGTTTCCCAGCCTTTCATGGTCAACAATATCAAACGCTGCTTTCCCAGCCTCTCATGGTCAACAATATCAAACGCTGCTGGACTGCCAAGGAAAGTACAATCTACACAATTTCTTTCCTTCTCGTAATTCTGAAATCTTGTCACTGGACTCCTTAAAATTCATGAGACATACATTTTTTAACCTCTGAATACATGTTGTCATTCTGTTACAACGTTTGTCTTCTCTCTCTCTGTGTTCCATTATCATCAACCTGACTACTGACTCCATCAATTCACACTAAATACGTATCAGTAACTCTGGCTTTAATATAGTGCTTACTGTCAGTTATTGTGTACTTGTTCAGGACCAGGAAAGGCATCGGACAGTGCCAGAAGTGACCTTGTGACCACCAGGCTCCTAGCACACACGCTCCCTGGTCGTCTCTACCACACACCCTCCCTGGTGGTCACTACCACACACCTTCCCTGGTCGTCACTACCACACACCCTCCCTGGTCGTCACTACCACACACCCTCCCTGGTCGTCTCTACCACACACCCTCCCTGGTCGTCTCTACCACACACCCTCCCTGGTCGTCTCTACCACACACACTCCCAGGTCATCTTTACCACACAAATTCCCTGGTCGTTTCTACCACACACCCTCCCTGGTCGTCTCTACCACATACCCTCCCAGGTCATCTCTACCACACACATTCCCTGGTCGTCTCTACCACACACCCTCCCTGTCGTCTCTACCACACACCCTCCCTGGTCGTCTCTACCACACACCCTCCCTGGTCGTCTCTACCACACACCCTCCCAGGTCATCTCTACCACACACATTCCCTGGTCGTCTCTACCACACACCCTCCCTGGTCGTCTGTACCACACACCCTCCCTGGTCGTCTCTACCACACACCCTCCCTGGTCGTCACTACCACACACCCTCCCTGGTCGTCTTAACCACACACCCTCTCTGGTCGTCACTACCACACACCCTCCCTGGTCGTCTCTACCACACACCCTCCCTGGTCGTCACTACCACACACCCTCCCTGGTCGTCACTACCACACACCCTCCCTGGTCGTCACTACCACACACCCTCCCTGGTCGTCACTACCACACACCCTCCCTGGTCGTCACTACCACACACCCTCCCTGGTCGTCACTACCACACACCCTCTCTGGTCGTCTCTACCACACACTCTTCCTGGTCGTCTCTACCACACACCCTCCCTGGTCGTCTCTACCACACACCCTCCCTGGTCGTCACTACCACACACCCTCCCTGGTCGTCACTACCACACACCCTCCCTGGTCGTGTCTACCATACACCCTCCCATGTCGTCTCTACCACACACTCTCCCTGGTCGTGTCTACCGCACACCCTCCTTGGTCGTCTCTATCATACACCCTTTCTGGTCGTGTCTACCGCAAACCCTCCCTGGTCGTCTCTACCACACACTCTAACTAGTCGTCTCTACCACACACCCTCCCTGGTCGTCTCTACCACACACTCTAACTAGTCGTCTCTACCACACACTCTCCCTGGTCGTCTCGAGCACACATCCTCCTTATCTCATCCTCCCCCCTACCCCATACACTCTCCCTATCTCCTTCAACCTACACATTTCCAGCCTGCCCTTCTCTCCCCCGCTTCCCACGTACCACCATTTCTTCCCCAAAACATACACTCCCGTTTCCCCTCCTCACCACACACACACAAACACCCTAACTATTCCTCAAACATCTCTCTCTGATCTCCCAAACAATCACTCTCAATGCACACGAAGACCGTCACAGTCTCTCCTAACTTCCACCCAACAATCTCCGCCTCAACACGTACACCGTCTCGGCAAACCAGACAACAGCGCTTTCCACTCTCGCCGCATCACTTTATCAACATTAACTATATATACTCTTCGTCTCAACCATCCCATATTCCCCTACGAATACCCTGCCTGTCTTCCCAAACACACATCCTCCCCAATTCCCCCATACACACCCTCCCTGTCACCCACCCCCTTTCCACTTCACACTCCTTCCCATTTTCTCGACATCTCTGGCCATTTTCACAACTTCTTGTCTTCGTCAGTGTCACTTCTTCACACCATACCCATCTCCACTTCACACACCCTGCCCTTCTCCACCCACACATGCTACCCCATCTCCCTATCAATATTCCATTTTCACTACACACTATGACTAAAATGTTGTTCCCAGAAGGCAAATCCTGAACATACATTTTGCATGTTAATATCTGAATTCAATAATATTTTAAATGAATATGTACTGACTTTTGATTACAGATTTCATATCCATAGTATTTGTGAAAGGTGTGTGGATTCTCATTCACCACTGGACCTTACTTCAGATTTCACAATGATATCACGTGTGTCTTATTGACTTTGTCCCATCTAGTTCTTTCAAGTGTTTTTCTTTTTCTGGTCTTCAGTGGTTACTATATCATCTACTGCTTTTTCTTACCGTCCTAAATCCTCTAGCCTTGTTGGTCTTTTGTAAGTCTCTATAATACCTCCTGGTTGTTTTCTGAAAGAATTATCTCTTCAACCTGATCAATGGTCTCTTGTTACTATTTTTCTCCTTATATGGCTGTAATAAGCACTGGTTGGGACTTTAGTCACAATGTTCTTTTTCAAATTGCCTGGCAGCCTCTCTCCTGATCATGTTGTACTAATTTATGGGGCCACTCCAGTGCCTTTATTTCCATTTGTTTCAAATTAGCTGCAATTTGCCCATGTTTTTATGGTCCTCTTCTTAGCTTCCCTGCATAGCCTACTGAGGTAAGTGATTAATTTGAATTTCTTATCCATTCTCTCTCCTCAGTGGGGCGAACTCATTAGAAGCATCTGCACATTTTATGTCAATAGATTAAATCATCTCATTTCTTGTTTTCCTTTTCAATTCCATCTTCCAGTAAATTTCATGCAGAGAGTTCACCCACCTCTGTAATCTATCGTCTTCATTAATGAGTTCTTTTTGGCTGAACACATTATCTCAGTGGGTAGAGAACATGGGCTAGCTCCATGGCCACACGCACAATATTCTAATAGTGGTCAGTTCCTTTAGAGGCATCTCATACCCGACCTTCTTACATCTTCCACATTCTGGAACTTAACATCTGCCACATTCTGGATCTTAATATCTGCCACATTCTGGATCTTAACATCTGCCACATTCTGGATCTTAACATCTGCCATATTCTGGATCTTAACATCTTCCACATTCTGGATATTTNTCTTAAAAGAATGAAAGGGAGACTTAAGTGAGCACTTGACTTTAATATTTATACTTCATTACAATAGAGCAAACTACCAGAATCCAGGGAAAAAGGCAAATATTTTGTTATTATTTAAGAAGTGGAGTTAGATCACATGCAAAGAACTAACGTCCAATTAGTTTAACATCTATTGTAGAAAAATTGCTTTGAATCTATAAAAGCAAAAAGCTATTTATCTGCATCTTACCAAAAAGAGCAGGGTTTGGACAGGGCTGCTCTTATTTCATGAATTTGATTTCCATCTAGTGCAGCATATTTAAGGAAGTGACAGTGGAAACGATTGTGAGGATATAATTAGAATGATAGATAAAAGGCATTGAGGTCGCTGACCTAAGTTGGATAAGTTCCTGGTTATTTCAAAGAAAAACAAGAGAGTCAAAGTAGGAAGCTAACATATAGTGAAAGTGGAGCTCTTTGTTCATATATATATTAAAACGATTTACATACAGGATCAGCAAGAATATTTACAAATTGCAGAAAATTTAAATTGAGCGGAAAATATATTTAAAAAGACTAAAAATTTCCTAAAGACTATTTTGACAGACTTTTGAAATGAAAAACAGATTTAATGCTGAAAAAGTTTGGGGTTTGATGCTAGGGAATGATAACAGACTTAACGCTGGATAGTGGTGCAGTTTTGAGTTCTGAACGCGAAAAAGATCCTGTGGTCATGATTAATTAAAAATTAAAGTAAAAAAAAATAATGCCTAAATATTTCGGAATATGGCAAATAGGATACTGGATGGTATTGTGTTACGGTGCTCTCTCTTATTTCTCTCATGTCAGCTTTAAGAGTCATATCAGCTTACCCTGCAGGTTCCCTGAAATGCAGGGTGTCTTTTGATGTATGAGGCTACCGAAATGGTTACCTATTTGAGGAGAAATTTGCATTTATAAGTTTGTAGGTAAGGTGGGGAGGTCGTGCTCTAGATACAACAAAATGGCGCCCCCTGCCTGCAAATCCACCATTTTGTGTGAAACGCCAGCAGACTGGTGAGTGGCTGGCCGAGGTCACATGACGTGATTAACCAATCACAGCACGCCCCTGGGTCTGTGACGTCACCTGGAGGCCTGGTTCATAGTTCACGGCGCTTCGTTGAAAGTGGACATGCGCTGGTTGAGCTCTCGAGATCCGAGGTCCAGGAGCCTTATTCAGTGGAGTTACACAGCCTGACAAGTTTATAGTGACTACCAAAGACTGCAGTACTTCAGAGAAGTGCGAGGAGCAGAGTTCCAGCAGTGTAAGAGCGCCGAGAGCTGTGAACTGATGGCCTTGGAAGGGTCGAGGGAGTGACTGCGGCAGGAGCAAGAAGTGGCTCGACGTCCGTAAATCTCCAAGGTGTTCAGAGCTGTTGTGATCGGATCACGCCCACTGTGAACTCAGAAGGGAGAAGATGCATCCTGATCTATGAGTGAGAGGTCTCGGTGAAGGCGTGCTTGAGTGGAAACGACGTGTACAGTGACGACTGGAACTTTACTACGGGAGAGAGTACGGAGACGATGAGGGTCTTCACGACGCCTATGGACTGGTGACTCATCTAGAACGCCAAGAAACAACGTGAGGGACTGTGGAACCCCGGCGACCATCGGAGTCCGGGCGTCTGAGGGCAGGACTTGATAAAGTAGATCATTTTTTCCTCCCATATTTCTCTTGATGTTAGGCAACATAGGCCTACTGTTATATTTAGGCATTTGATAAAATGTTCTAGATATTTGATTAGGCTGTGGGACAGGATGTGTATGTTATCTACTGCCTGGTGAAAACAGCGAGTGGCGTGAGTAGTGAGGGGCCTGTGGTTCATTTAAACGTGATCAGCTGATGCAAGTTGCCGGCGGCCACGCACAGCTGTGGCAGGAAGAAAGAGAAGCACAGTTGCAGCGAGAAGAACGGGAAAGAGAAGCGCAGCTGCGACGAGAAGAGAGAGAAGTACAGGTTCTCTCTCTTCGCCAAAAGTGCCTCCCTCTCCTTCGACAAAAGGAGAGGGAGGCACAGCTGCAGAGAGAGGAGGGAGAGAACTGCGATGGGAAGAAATAGAGGCAAGCAAAGAGACCGAGTTGCGACGCGTTGAGAGCGGGCTGCCCTCACTACCTGCACGGTGGGATGACCTCAAGGTAAGGAAGCGTGACTTACCTACTTTCGACCCTCATGAGGCCGAGGCGTTCTTCGAGCACTTCGAGAGGATAGCGACTTTGAAAGAGTGGCCAGAAGATGATTGGGCTGCTCTGGTCCAGGTTGACCAGTGAGGCCGGAAAGCCTAGGTCCAACATACTGGGCATAGAAGAGTGTGCTAATTACGACACGATATAGAGTGCAGTACTCCACTCATTCAGGCTGACTCCACAAATGTACCGGAAGCGGTTCAGAGAGTGTACGAGAGCGTCGGGAAGATCATATGCTAAGACCGCTCGGGATATGGAACGGAAGTTCCTACGATAGTTGAAGGCGGAGACAGCGGATGAGATCAAACTACTAAGTAATGGAGAAGTTTATGTCAGTGCTCCATCCTGAGTTGTGAGTAAGGGTGAGAGAAGCAGGTATTAAGGATCTTAAGGCATCTGCAGACAGAGCTGACATGCTCCAAGCTGCGAGCAGAGGACCTAGCTCGGGAGCAGGAGGTGCTACCCGGGAGCCGACGACGGAGAGTCCAAGGAGGACCCAGGGAACGTCTACCGTTGGTGCTACCAGGGTGACTGGTAGAGGGTCGCCCGGGAGAGGCGGCCGGTGTTTCAACTGTGGGGGCCGAGGACACTTTGCAAGGGAATGCGGTCGGCCCAGGCACGGTGGGACCGTGGCTTTTGCGAGAGGAGGAAGTGAAGAAGCCAATGATACCTTAGGTGATATGCCAGTGATGAGGGAGAAGAGAATTCACCCCTTCGTGTGTGAGGGAACGGTGAAAATAAGAGGAGCTGATCCTGTGCCAGCAACGATGCTGAGGGACAAGGGATCCGATTTCACCTTTGTTAGTGAATCCCTCTTCCCCGAGGACTACAGAAGTTCCAGTATAGGGGTAACCCTGAAAAAACGTTGGGGGACAAGTGAGGATGCCCCTTCATGAAGTGACTCTTGATTTAGAATATGGTTGTCAGACTCTCGTGGTAGGGGCATGTGCTTTACTGCCCAGAATGGGAGCTCGGGTGATCTTGGGAAACGACTCCTGTGGGAGATGTGTTCTCTTGAACTTGATTAAGGGTGAAGAGTGTAAAGAGCTCTATCGACAGAGCAGCACGACGGTCGCCAGAAGTGATGCAACGGAGATTGCGAGAGCGGCATTTGCCCGAAACGCTATGCATACTAGTGGCTTTAGGTATTGTATGTACTACCTCTATCTTTAAATCAAACAGAATGTTTGTACTGTAACTCTGCAACTATGTATGTACTTTTCCTAAATAAATTATTATTATTATTATTATTATTATTATTATGTATGCGCGGTGATGTCAGGGGAAGATGATGTGAGAGGATCCGGTCGTACCGAAGAGGACATGCCAGGTGACCTGGGGCTCGATCATGTGTTCCGGTAGGAGGCCAGAGGATAAGTGGCAGGTGAGGAAGAGTCGGATAGATGTATCCAAGTTACACTCACCAGTCCTCTAGGTATTGACAGCGCCCGTCTAGGTGAGTTGCAAAGGGAAGAGTTTCCGGAGTTGGTGCAAGAGGCGGAAGGAGGTCTCGCTGGACTTGAGTCACTCTATCATCATTACCTAGCCTCAAAACCGTTACAAGAAGTTACAAGATACGAGCTTGATGGTGTTGAGATTGCAAAGTCGGATTGCGAAAGGGATCTGGGAGTAATAATTAGTAAAAATTTAAAACAAAAGGATCAATGCATGAATGTTCGTAATAAGGCAAATAGGACACTGGGATTTATTAATCGAAGCGTTAGTAACAAGATACCTGGTGTGGTTCTATATCTATATCTAGCTCTGGTTCGGCCCCATTTAGATTATGCAGTTCAGTTTTGGTCGTCGTACTATAGAATGGATATAAATTCACTTGAACATGTCCAGCGTATGATGACTAAGTTAATTCCCCAAATTAGAAATCTTTCACATGAAGAAAGATTAACAAATCTTAACTTGCATTCACTGGAAAGGCGAAGAGTTAGGGGTGACATGATAGAGGTTTACAAGTGGATGAATGGACATCACAAATGGGATATTAATAGGGTATTAAAAGTATCAAAACAAGACAGAACACGAAACAATGGGTATAAATTGGATAAGTTTAGATTTAGGAAAGACTTGGGTAAATACTGGTTCGGTAACAGGATTGTTGATATGTGGAACCAGTTACCGCGTAACGTGGTGGAGGTGGGATCCCTCGATTGTTTCAAGCGCGGGTTGGACATGTATATGAGTGGGATTGGGTGGTGATAAATAGGAGCTGCCTCTTATGGGCCAATAGGCCCTCTGCAGTTACCTTTATTTTTATGTTTTGATTCTTCTTTTTTGTGTAACAAATTACCTTATAACATCACTGACGTGAGATCACTTGGTTGTTTCAAGTGGTGACTATACATATTTATATGAATGAGTTTGCTTGATATAAATTTGAGCTGACTGATATGGTTTACAGTAGTTTCTCAGTTTCCTTAATTCTTTTGGTTTTATATTCCCACGCTTTAGGTACGAGAGAGAAAGAGGCCAGGTGTGAATTTCATCAACTTGGCCTCGTTGTGTTATCTATGACTTTCTAGGTGAATATGTTGGAAGTGCTTACCAAAATTATCTGCATTAAGCAAGGCGGAAAAGCTAAGAATATGTTGATAATTTCATCCGTGAAATTATTACCATCGGGTAGTGTTAAAAAACACAATTAAAATACGTATATGAAAACAAAAGTTTAAAGAAATGCACTAGAGGATGTCCAAATTAAAAAAAGAAATAAAATCAACTTTATTCCCTCCGACAGAGAGCATATAATTCAGGATGGTACAGTGATGAATGGCTGTAATATCGGCAGCGATCATGGATTGGTTCAGGGTAAAGGAAAACTCGATATTGTTGTAGAGTGAGTAAATCTCACGAAAAATAGAAACTCCAGTAAATTTGCAAGATTAAATTGCACTGTCCAGTTTAAAATTAAATAGAAAAATGGATTTAGTATGCTCAAAGATTTTATTTAACACGCACGACTCTAACCGGCGTGAAACTGAAGATATATTTAAAAATGAATCTCTGTATACTTGTGTGTGGACACTTGAATATGCTCATCTATTTAAGAGTGTATATGCGCTCTACAGCTCATCGGACCCGGCTCTTAACTGTCTACAGACTAGCAGGACGCAGATGATGATGAGCGCATCATTTACTTGCGACAAGCCTAGCGTTGGTTGTTAACGTTACCAAGTCTAACAGGCTCCGTATCCTTGATAATGGTGTTCTGTCACTCACCATAACACATCGACTTTACTATATTTATATATGAGCCAAAGCTCACAGCTTGAATCCATTAATTCATTTTTAACTGAAATGCACTTTGCCACAATCTTTCTTTACTAAAGCTTATTTGAAAGAAATATTTAATGTATTTGTAATGTTATGGTCTAACTACTGATGCAGCCTGCTCTCGCAAGCTTTTCCCATTATCAAGAAACTGCCGTAATAAAGGGCCTTAACCAAGCCAACCAGAGGACCCACTAACAGAAAACTGGATATTATGACAATTTCACGAGGCGCTGTCATTTTCTTGTCCATGTCAGTTTTTGGTCTTAAGTAAAGTATATGTCAAAATGTGACATGTTATGAAGAGAACAGGTTAACTGATGATCGCCTTATCTTCGATGACGTTCTCGATCAATGACGTTCAACCCGTCCTCCTAGCAGAGCGTCACATTTTGACGTATACTCTACCTAGGGCCAAAAATTGTTGTACTAGAAAATGGTAGCGGCTCGCGAAATTGACATAATGTCCCATCTTCTGTTTTGGGTACTCTGGTAGGTTAGAATAAGTGCACTTTAGTACGATTGTTAATTGACATTGGGAAATCTTAGGAGGACGAATACCCCTCAGCTTCTTGTATGCCATAATAATTCTATCATCAAGTTAGAAGAATTTTGTGTCTATAACGTATCGACATGGATCAGCTTCCATTGTGCAGGAACTAGGCTGATGGTAATATTACACTAGCAGCTCCTGATTGCTTGTTGGCAGGTTTAGTTCACTTTTTTCCCTATTATCTTGTATGTGCTAGGGTTAAACTCCAATAGCCACTTGTCACCCCATTCCTGCAGTTTGGCCATGTCTTCGTACAGTTTACTGAAGACTCCACATCACATTTCCTCATGAGCTTAGCATCCCGTGTGCTGGTCGACATGTAGGATTCTCTTTCCTTAGGTGAAACCGTTTTCTTATAATCCAAGACTTAAGAAACCATTTCTTAAGAAGCCAAAGGACTTTAGTACTAATCCTTAGGAAAGTCCACATTACACATGAACCCGTTCTGACATCATCTTTTCCACTGTGATGCTCTGTTCTCACTATCATACACTCTTGTGGTTCCTAGTTTTGACGGATACTCCACCTGAGGCCAAAAACTGTCGTCCAAGAAAATGGTAGCGGCAACCAAAATTGACAGAATGTCCCGTTTTCTGTTCGTGGGTCCTCTGATTGGTTAGGTTAGGGCCCTTTAGTATGACAGTTTCTTTACATTGGAAAGGGTTGCCTAGTCACCTTTCACACCTGGTCTTGTCCTCCTTGATTATAAGTGATGTCTGAAAGAAGTCATACGAAACGAGAAGCTGAAGTGGCATTATTCAGCAACTGTGCCACAGGCAACACTTCTCTTTCATAAGTAACTACTAGGGAATATTTTATTTAGCTAAGGATTTTATTTCATTTTTAGTGAACTTTTTGTTTCCATGTGTAGAAATGTTTAGTTCTGAGGCGAGAAAGTATTGTAATCAATTTGTCTCTCCCCAGGAAACAATTTTAAGTTGCCACAACTTAAACCACAACGGAGGAGAAGAGGAGGGGGGAGAATAGCAGGAGTAGGAGTAGTAGAGGAAAGAGGGGGAGGACGAGGAGGAGGAGGAGTGAGGGAAGGGGGATGAGAAGGGGAAAGAGAATGGGGATGAGGAGGGGGGATGGGTAACAAAAGGGGATGAGTAGGAAGGGGAAGAGAAAGGGATGCATAAGGAGGAATGGGAAGAGGAAGGGGGAAAGGGTAAGAGAATGGAGATGTGGAGGCACAGAAAGAGGAGGGCGAAGAGGGGAGGGGTAAGAGAAGGGGGTGAGGAGGAAAGGGGAGAGAAGGGGGTGAGGAGGAAGGGGTAAGAGAACGGGGTGAGGAGGAAGGGAAAGAGGGGAGGGGGGGTAAGAGAAGGGGGGATGTGGAGGAGGGGGAAGAGGGGAGGGGTAAGAGAAGGAAGGGGGAGAGGAGAGGGGTAATAGAAGGAAGGGGAAGATCAGGGGGAGGGGGGTGATGGTCACTAGTGTGGTATAAACAGTGGCCCACCACCCGGGTGATGGTCAGCTGGCTACTACTGACCCTCGCCTGGTGGGACCCTCACCACAACCCTCGCCTGGTGGGACCCTCACCACAACCCTCGCCTGGTGGGACCCTCACCACAACCCTCGCCTGGTGGGACCCTCACTACAACCCTCGCCTGGTGGGACCCTCACCACAACCCTCGCCTGGTGGGACCCTCACCACAACCCTCGCCTGGTGGGACCCTCACCACAACCCTCGCCTGGTGGGACCCTCACCACAACCCTCGCCTGGTGGGACCCTCACCACAACCCTCGCCTGGTGGGACCCTCACCACAACCCTCGCCTGGTGGGACCCTCACCACAACCCTCGCCTGGTGGGACCCTCACCACAACCCTCGCCTGGTGGGACCCTCACCACAACCCTCGCCTGGTGGGACCCTCACCACAACCCTCGCCTGGTGGGACCCTCACCACAACCCTCGCCTGGTGGGACCCTCACCACAACCCTCGCCTGGTGGGACCCTCACCACAACCCTCGCCTGGTGGGACCCTCACCACAACCCTCGCCTGGTGGGACCCTCACCACAACCCTCGCCTGGTGGGACCCTCACCACAACCCTCGCCTGGTGGGACCCTCACCACAACCCTCGCCTGGTGGGACCCTCACCACAACCCTCGCCTGGTGGGACCCTCACCACAACCCTCGCCTGGTGGGACCCTCACCACAACCCTCGCCTGGTGGGACCCTCACCACAACCCTCGCCTGGTGGGACCCTCACCACAACCCTCGCCTGGTGGGACCCTCACCACAACCCTCGCCTGGTGGGACCCTCACCACAACCCTCGCCTGGTGGGACCCTCACCACAACCCTCGCCTGGTGGGACCCTCACCACAACCCTCGCCTGGTGGGACCCTCACCACAACCCTCGCCTGGTGGGACCCTCACCACAACCCTCGCCTGGTGGGACCCTCACCACAACCCTCGCCTGGTGGGACCCTCACCACAACCCTCGCCTGGTGGGACCCTCACCACAACCCTCGCCTGGTGGGACCCTCACCACAACCCTCGCCTGGTGGGACCCTCACCACAACCCTCGCCTGGTGGGACCCTCACCACAACCCTCGCCTGGTGGGACCCTCACCACAACCCTCGCCTGGTGGGACCCTCACCACAACCCTCGCCTGGTGGGACCCTCACCACAACCCTCGCCTGGTGGGACCCTCACCACAACCCTCGCCTGGTGGGACCCTCACCACACCCTCGCCTGGTGGGACCCTCACCACAACCCTCGCTGCCCCACCAACCATTGTTCACTGTATAATATTAATTTAATTCAAAAGTAAAATCAGAGATGAAGTTATTTAAAAAATTGTTATCTGATTCATTTTTTCTTGTTGTATTTATGAAGATGACACACCATAGTCGTTTACCAAGACATGCCTGTATAATCCAGCGGCCTAACACGTCATGGCAACTCTTGTAGGCCTACAGTGTACATGCTCCAGCCGGCACACAGATTCCGTTTCACTCCCTCCCCATCTCCCCCCTCCCCATCTCCCCCTCCCTCATCTCCTTCCCTTCCTCTACCTTGACTTCTGAGGTGTGGTGAGTTGTACTCACCTACATGTACTCTCCTAGTTGCTCTCGTGTAGTTGTACTCACCTACTTGTGTCCATCTAGCAGTGTTCACCAAGGTGTACTCACCTAGCTACATGTACTCTCCTAGTTGCACTCATGTTGTTGTACTTGCCTAGTTGTACTCACCTATTTGTACTTCAGTGATATTTAATGGAAAATCTACTATAATACAGATGCACGTGATAAAGAGGTATTTTGATGCATCCTAATTTTTTATTAAAAAAATGGTAGATTAAATGTTGCTTGTGTCCTTCATACACCTATGCAGCAACATTTTCCATTTATGTTAATGTATAATACATAAAGTACATAAATATAATTTAAACATAAAAAATGTATTATTGAATACATCACTTAGAAAACAGGGTTATAAAACAATTTTTAGCAAAATCATAATAAAAAGTAAATATTTCGCACACCTATCAAACAACTAAGACACAGCTTTCACAATTTATATGTATAATGTACATAAATGTAATATTTAAACATGAACAAAATATTTTTAAATAAATAAAGGTAAAACTAGTGCAAGAAAAGGCAGCATTTACCATATTACATAAAGAAATATTTTTACCATTCTTGGGTTAAAGGTTGCTTATGTGCCTGTTGAACCACTCTTGACACTTATCTTTCACACAACCCTTTTGAAACTTTGGTGAAGATTTCCACAACGTTTTGTATTTGCTGGGTCACAGACTCCTACTGTCACATCATTTGACGTGTCGAAACTAATAGGACAGGAGAGACGATGGCGTGCTATTATTGGTCGAGAAATTACGCATCAGTCAATCAGTGATGCAGTACGAACGCATATCCGTTGGGATTGATTTCAAGATCTCACCTCTAATCCAACTACTGGGAGGGAATGCCGCGCTTAATTGGAGCTCTCACCAAAAGTAATAAATCTCAATAGATGGCACAAAAGATCGATGTTCGAAATTAAATTAAAGGAATAATTTTGTTACGAGATCTGTTTGGATGATGCTTGGGTATACTTGCAAGGGATTCATCTCTAGAGTCCTGGAGTGTTGACCAAGGTCAATAGCAATCATTGTGAATGATGTTGCATGACCCTTATAAAGACTGGAAGAGACTATCTGTAATTAGGGCCAAGCTATTGGTGGCTACATAATGGATGTAGTTGTCTGGTGTACCAGGTGGTTAACTTAATAGGGTATTAAAGTATCAACACAAGACAGAACATGAAGCAATGGGGTATAAATTAGATAAGGTTAGATTTAGGAAATATCTGGGTAAATACTGTTTTGGTAACAAGGTTGTTGATTTGTGAAACCATTTACATGTAACATAATAGAAGTAGGATCCCCTTGATGGTTCCAACCGAAGGTTAGACATATATATGAAGGAGATTGGATGGATATCCAATCCAATCATCAGTCCGTGGTCACTTGTCAGTCACAGTGAGAGATTGTGTTAGCTGGAGCTCCGATTGTAGTAATATTGTCATATCAATAATGGAAGGTGTAGTGAAGGAACTGATGAATCTAGTTAGAGCTCTGACGACAGAGTTAGATTCCCTACGAGAGGAGGTACGACAGCTGAAACAACATCAGGAAGAAACAAAGGAAGAGACCAGTGTTAAAAAGATCTCGTCTAGAAAAGTCTTAAAGGACAGGGGTCTTAAGAAGACTTTGACAAAGCCGCATACAGATATCCTAAGGACTTCTAATTCATTTGCCGTGTTGGAGGACAAGTGATGTGGTAAGCCTGCAGTTCGTTCGAAAGGGAAAGCAACGAAGAGCAATGTAGCGCAGGTCTCTCAAAGTGCTCATAAAGTAAAGGAAGTAACAAAGCGAATTTTGGTAGTCGGTGATTCCCAGGTGAGGTATTTGGATAGAACATTTTGTGCCAGAGATAGGAGGAACAGATTAAGGGTTTGCTATCTGGGAGCTGGAATTAGTGATATTGTTGGCAACATGTATGATATTATGGCTGAAAATGGGAACAAACCCATTACTGGTATTAGTGCAGGTAGAAGTGACGTTGGACGAGTTAGAAGTGAGGAACTGATACAGAGGTTTAAGACAGCCATTGAATTAGTTAGGAGCAAGGGAGGAATCCCGATCATACGTGGCATTCTTCCAAGAAGGGAGTTGGAAATGTGTTGTTGTCCAGGGCACTTGGTGTCAATTGCCGACTGGAAAAATATTGCAAATCAAATGCATAGATAACTGGGAACACTTCTATGGAAGAAATTAAATGTATGATCGGAAAGGGTGCGTCTATCGAGGGCTGGTGTGGTTGTTGTTGCGAATTCGTTTGAACCAGTGGGTGGAGGCGTTTGTTTGGGTTTGAGTTTAAGCTGTTAGTAGATAGTGGTATGGGAATTAATATGGAGAAAGAAGGTAATAAAATTATGTGTTTGTAGGGAAAACAAATTAGCAAAATGTTCAGGGAAAAAGAAGGGCCTCAAAATAACAACAGACTTAGTAGAAGTAACTAAGGTCAAAACTTGTGGTCAAAAGACTGGCAGATGCAGTT
>WNGS01028583.1:14302641-14322353 GCA_020271785.1 Procambarus virginalis | reverse complement strand
GAGAGGAGGAAGGGAGAGGAGGGCGAGAGAAAGGCAAGGAAGAAGGAGTAGGGGAAGGTGGAGGAAGGTGGAGGAAGGTGGAGTAGGACGAGGAAGAAGGAGGAGGGCGAGGTGGAAAAAAGGAGGAGGAGAGGAGGACGAGGAGGAGGACGATGGTGAGGAGGAAGGATGGAGGAGGAAGGAGGAGGAGGAGGAGGCAGGAGGAGGTAAGAGGTCGAGTCAGAGCAGAGGAAGGAGGATGAGGTGGTTATAGGGAGGAATTAAGGAGTAGGGTCTATGGAGGAAGGAGGGAGGAAGATGGGGGGAGGGGGGAAGGACGAAGGACGTCGGGGAGGGGGGAACTAAGTGACAGGGGGGATGAGGAGGGGGAGAGGTAGTGGGAAGAAGTAGAGACGAAGGGAGGGGTAAGGAGGTGGGAGGGGTATAAGAGAAGGGAATAGGGAGGAAGGGTAAGAGGAGGGGTAAGAGAAGTGGAAGGGGTAAGAAGAAGGAGGGGTTTTAATAAGATGGGGATGGGGTTGGTAAGAGAAGGGCGTGGATGAGGGGGGGGGGGATTGGAAGAGAGGAAAGGAGGAGATTAAAATGAGGAGGGATGGGAAGAGGGAGGGGATTCCTTCTCATCTCCTTCTCTTAACCCTTCCCTCATCCTCTTTCTCTTACAACTCCCCTCTCCCCTCCTCTTCCCCCTTCCCCCAGTCTACCTGGTACTACTCCATACCCTGATATTCTTCCCATTCTTCCCCTCCCCCTCTTACATGTACTTAACTCCTTACCCCCTGATATTCTTTCCCCCTCCCTCCCCCCTCTTAACCTGTACTACTCCTACCCCTGATATTCTTTCCCCCTCCCCCTCTTACATGTACTACTCCTACCCCTGATATTCTTCCCCCTCCTCTTCTCCTCCGTTACCTAATTCCACCATGTCCCCCCCCCCCCCAGACGTCCTGCTTCTTCACCCTCCTCATTTCCTCTCCCTTTTCTCTCCTTCCCTCCCTCGACCTCTTCCTCCTCGTCCTACTCCTTCTTCCTCGCCTCCTCCATCTTCCTCCTCGCCTCCTCCTTCCTCCTCGCCCTCCTCCTCCTTTCCTCCCTCCTCGCCCTCCTACTCTCTCCTTCCCTCCCTCCTTTTTCCTCCTGCGCCTCGCTCTCCTCCCTGCCCTCCTTACTCTAGACCTTCCTATTCCCCTCCTCCTCCATAAGTGCAGTATGGATGCACTTCCATACTCCCCTTCCCCTCCTCTTCCTTCACTTCTGTAGTTCTGAGGTGTTGCATGGTGAGTTGTACTCACCTACATGCACACACCTAGTTGTTCTCGTGTAGTTGTACTCACCTACATGCACACACCTAGTTGTTCTCATGTAGTTGTACTCACCTACATGCACACACCTAGTTGTTCTCGTATAGTTGTACTCACCTACATGCACACACCTAGTTGTTCTCGTGTAGTTGTACTCACCTACATGCACTAACCTAGTTGTTCTCTGTAGTTTACTCACCTACATGCACTAACCTAGTTGTTCTCATGTAGTTGTACTCACCTACATGCACACACCTAGTTGTTCTCATGTAGTTGTACTCACCTACATGCACACACCTTGTTGTTCTCGTGTAGTTGTACTCACCTACAAGCACACACCTAGGACAGAGGAAACTGAGCCTCAAAGCAATGTACACTAACATAGATGGAATTACAAATAAAGCGAATGAGCTTGGAGAACGGGTACTAGAGGAAAACCCAGACATAATAGCCCTCACAGAAACAAAACTGACGAAAACGATAACAAATGCAGTGTTCCCACAGGACTATTATGTTATGAGGAAAGAGAGGGAAGGAAGAGGTGGTGTTGGTGTAGCTCTGCTGGTAAGAAAAGGCTGGGATATTGAGGAGATGGTTGTTCAGGGCTGTGAAGGTTTCAGTGACTACATAGCAGGTACCATAACAAATGGAGGGAAAAAAATTATAGTCGTAGTCATATATAATCCTCCACCAAATAACAGAAGACCTAGACAGGAATATGATAGAAACAACATGGCCACCATTAACATAATAGAAAGAGCAGCTTCTGTTGCTAGCAGGAATGGATCTGGACTACTAATAATGGGAGACTTCAACCATGGGAAGATAGATTGGGAGAACAGAGACCCGCATGGAGGACCAGAAACATGGAGAGCTAAGCTGCTGGACGTGGCAACAAGAAACTTTCTAAGCCAGCACGTCAATGACCCAACAAGAATGAGAGGAGAAGATGAACCAGCAATGCTTGATTTGATATTTACCCTAAATGAGTGGCATATAAAGGAAGTTAAGATGGAAGCGCCCTTGGGAATGAGTGACCATAGTGTATTGAACTTTGAGTACCTGGTAGAGATAGGAATTATCTCCCCAAAAAAAGAACTAGGAATCAAAAGGCTGGCATTCCGAATGGGGAATTATGTACAGATGAGAAGTTTCCTAAGTGAAATACCTTGGGACACAGACCTCAGAGATAAGTCTGTACAGGGTATGATGGACTATGTTACCCAAAAGTGTCAGGAGGCAGTAAACAGGTTCATCCCGGTCCAAAGGGAAAAATCCGAGAAGCAACAGAAGAATCCATGGTATAATAGGGAATGTATGGAAGCGAAGAAACTGAACAAAAGGGCGTGGAGGAACTTCCGGAATAACAGAACACCAGAAAGCAGAGAGAGATACCAGAGAGCCAGGAATGAGTACGTCAGGGTGAGAAGAGAAGCAGAGAAAAGTTTTGAAAATGATATAGCAAACAAAGCCAAGACCGAACCAAAGCTACTCCACAGTCACATCAGAAGGAAAACAACAGTGAAAGAACAGGTATTGAAACTTAGAACAGGCGAGGACAGGTATACAGAGAATGACAAAGAGGTGTGTGAAGAACTCAACAAGAGGTTCCAGGAGGTCTTCACAATAGAACAAGGTGAGGTCACTGTGCTAGGAGAAAGGGAGGTAAATCAGGCGGCCTTGGAAGAGTTCGAAATTACGAGAGAGGAGGTCAAGAGACACCTGCTGGATCTGGATGTTAGGAAGGCTGTTGGGCCAGACGGGATCTCACCTTGGATACTGAAAGAGTGTGCAGAGGCACTTTGCTTGCCACTCTCCATAGTGTATAGTAAGTCACTGGAGACGGGAGACCTACCAGAAATATGGAAGACGGCGAATGTGGTCCCAATATACAAAAAGGGCGACAGGCAAGAGGCACTGAACTACAGGCCAGTGTCCTTGACTTGTATACCATGCAAGGTGATGGAGAAGATCGTGAGAAAAAACCTGGTAACACATCTGGAGAGAAGAGACTTCGTGACAAATCGCCAACATGGGTTCAGGGAGGGCAAATCTTGCCTTACAGGCTTGATAGAATTCTACGATCAGGTGACAAAGATTAAGCAAGAAAGAGAGGGCTGGGCGGACTGCATTTTCTTGGATTGTCGGAAAGCCTTTGACACAGTACCGCATAAGAGGCTGGTACATAAGCTGGAGAGACAGGCAGGTGTAGCTGGTAAGGTGCTCCAGTGGATAAGGGAGTACCTAAGCAATAGGAAGCAGAGAGTTACGGTAAGGGTGAGACCTCCGATTGGCGTGAAGTCACCAGTGGAGTCCCACAGGGCTCTGTACTCGGTCCTATCTTGTTTCTGATATATGTAAATGATCTCCCGGAGGGTATCGATTCATTTCTCTCAATGTTTGCGGACGATGCCAAATTTATGAGAAGGATTAAAACAGAAGAGGACTGTTTGAGGCTTCAAGAAGACCTAGACAAGCTGAAGGAATGGTCGAACAAATGGTTGTTAGAGTTTAACCCAACCAAATGTAATGTAATGAAGATAGGTGTAGGGAGCAGGAGGCCAGATACAAGGTATCATCTGGGAGAGGAAATTCTTCAGGAATCAGAGAAAGAAAAAGACTTGGGGGTTGATATCACGCCAGACCTGTCCCCTGCAGCACATATCAAGAGGATAACATCAGCGGCATATGCCAGGTTGGCCAACATACGAACGGCATTCAGAAACTTGTGTAAAGAATCATTCAGAACTTTGTATACCACATATGTCAGGCCAATCCTGGAGTATGCAGCCCCAGCATGGAGTCCATATCTAGTCAAGGATAAGACTAAACTGGAAAAGGTTCAAAGGTTTGCCACCAGACTAGTACCCGAGCTGAGAGGTATGAGCTACGAGGAGAGACTACGGGAATTAAACCTCACTTCGCTGGAAGACAGAAGAGTTAGGGGGGACATGATCACCACATTTAAGATTCTGAAGGGAATTGATAGGGTAGATAAAGACAGGCTATTTAACACAAGGGGCACATGCACAAGGGGACACAGGTGGAAACTGAGTGCCCAAATGAGCCACAGAGATATTAGAAAGAACTTTTTTAGTGTCAGAGTGGTTGACAAATGGAATGCATTAGGAAGTGATGTGGTGGAGGCTGACTCCATACACAGTTTCAAGTGTAGATATGATAGAGCCCAATAGGCTCAGGAATCTGTACACCAGTTGATTGACAGTTGAGAGGCGGGACCAAAGAGCCAAAGCTCAACCCCCGCAAGCACAATTAGGTGAGTACAATTAGGTGAGTACCTAGTTGTTCTCGTGTAGTTGTACTCACCTACATGCACTAACCTAGGTGTTCTCGTGTAGTTGTACTCACCTACATGCACTAACCTAGGTGTTCTCGTGTAGTTGTACTCACCTACATGCACTAACCTAGCTGTTCTCGTGTAGTTGTACTCACCTACATGCACTAACCTAGCTGTTCTCGTGTAGTTGTACTCACCTACATGCACTAACCTAGCTGTTCTCGTGTAGTTGTACTCACCTACATGCACTCCCCTAGTTGATCTCATGCAGTTGTACTCACCTACTTGTATCCATCTAGCAGTGTTCACCAAGGTGTACTCACCTAGCTACATGTACTCTCCTAGTTTCACTCATGTTGTTGTACTTGACGAGTTGTACTCACCTATTTGTACTTCAGTGATATGTAATGTAAAATCTACTATAATACAGATGCATGCGATAAAGAGGTATTTTGATGCACTCTAATTTTTTATTAGAAAAAAATGGTAGATTAAATGTTGCGTGTGTCCTTCATACACCATTGCAGCAACATTTTCCATTTATGTTTATGTATTTTGCATAAAGTACCAAAATATAATTTAAACATAAAAACACTATTACTGAATACATCATTTAGCAAACAGGGTTATAAAAATAATTTTTAGCATGATCATAATAAAAAGTAAATGTTTCGCACACCTCTCATACAACTAAGTCACAGCATTCACAATATATATGTATAATGTACGTAAATTTAATATTTAAAAATGAACAAAATATTTTTTTAATAAATAAAGGTGAAACTAGTGTAAGAAAAGGCACGACACTATAAACGACGCCTCTATACTCCACAACACTCGATGACACTATACACAATACCACTATACACCACGACACTATACTCCACGACACTATTCACCACGACACTATACTCCACGACACTATACTCCACGACACTATTCACCACGACACTATACTCCACGACACTATACTCCACGACACTATACTCCACGACACTATACTCCACGACACTATACTCCACGACACTATTCACCACGACACTATACTCCACGACACTATACTCCACGACACTATACTCCACGACACTATTCACCATGACACTATACACCACGACACTATACTCTACGTCACCATACACTATGACACTATATACCACGGCACTATACTCCACGACAATTTACACCACGACACTATACACCATGCCTCTATACACCATCACACTAAACACCACACCACTATACACCACGACACTATACACCACACCGCTATTCCAAAAAACACTATACACCATGACACAATACTCGACGACACTATACACAACACCACTAAACACCAAAACACTATACTCCACGACACTATACAAAACGACACTATACTCCATGACACTATACTCTATGACACTATACACCACGGCACTATTCCACAACGCTATACTCCACGACACCATACTCCAAAACACTATACACCTCGACACTATACTCCACAACACAATACACCACGCCACTATACACCACGAAACTCTATACTCCACGACACTATACCCCACGACAACATACTCCATGGCACTGTACTCCATGACACTATACACCACACACTCTACTACACAACACTATACACCATAACACTATACACCATAACACTATACACCATGACACTATACTCCATGACATACACCATGACACTATGCACCACGACACTACACACCACGACACTATACTCTACGACACTATACTCCACGATACCATACTCCACGATACTATACACCACGACACTGTACTCCACAACACTATACTCCCCGACACTATACACCACGACTATATACTCCACGAAACTATACTCGACGACACTAAACACAACGCCACTATACACCACGACACTGTACTCCACGACACTAGACACCACGACACTATTCTCCACGACACTTTACACCACGACACTATACACAATGCCACTATACACCACAACACTATACACCACATCGCTGTACACCACAACACAATACACCATGACACTATACTCGACGACACTATACACAACACCACTATACACCTCAACACTATACTCCACGACACTATACACCACGACACTATACACCACGACACTATACTCCACGACCCTACACCATGACACTATACACCACGACACTATACACCATGACACTATACTCCATGACACTATACTCTATGGCACTTGTGACGGTAACGTTGATGGTAAAGCAGTCTAATGCCAGTCAGAAAATATTTAAAAACAAAAAAGAAAAAAAAGTTAAACTGCAAAAGGTGTCTTCACAGTGTGGTTAACTGTAGGAAAAAGCATACAGAACAAAAATTTATAAATACTTTACTTTAATAGAAATTACTTTAAACTAATTACAAAATATATAATGTCCAGGCTTGGCTTTAGTACAAAGTGTGCAAAACAAACAAGATGAATAATCAAATTTATGTTAACTATTTTTTGGTCCCCTAACTCCCCTTGCCACTTCGGGGGGGGGGGGTATAGGGTTTTGATATAGCTAGGGCACCGATCCCCCCAGCCATAGGGCATGGCGAGATGGCACCCCTAAGCATACCTAATACCCTAACAACACACAAACTAAAATACACAAAAATGGCAGATCTCATCACACCCACAAGAGTTAAGATGATACTAATAATACATAATAATAACCTGAAAATAAAACATAATATTAATGGAAAACTCTTTTGTAGTGGTTTTTTTCTATATGGGACACAGCACACATAGGTAGAGGTGCACAGTATATCATTAAAAAAGAACAAACGCTGAGGGCCAAAACAGCAAGCTGCCTAAGCGGCAGGATTGATGACTTGACATCGGCATACATGGAAAACTAGACACAGTGGAAGCTCCTAACAAAGCCCCGGAGCGGGAGGGATATCATGTATGCGCATGGGGTCCCTCCGGCCGCCGCCTTATCCACTCGCGGGCTTCGGCCAGGTCCTCCACCCTCTTGTGAGAAGCCATTGGGAGAAGTGGTACTCCGGATGACAACTCTGCTTAGATAGTTGGCTACCAGCTATCGTGGCTGCGGTTCACCTAAGCGAGACTATATTGACCCTTATGCACCCTGTGCACAGTGATCCTGGGACTATGGTGGTCTGCCCCGTGACGTGGTCTTGGACCCTATTCTATGTATTGAATATGTCCAGGTCAGGGCCTTCACAGAGCAGATCTCTAGGTCGCTCTTGGTGAGACCCATATCCATTAAACCACGTGCACTCTCCTTGCACCATCCTCCTCTCCAATTAAGGGTTATTGAAGAGGCGGATGCTGTATGCTTCCCGGTATACTCCCGGACCTTCTGCAGGATCTCGGGGGTGCCGTACTTGTCGCACTTGCTCTGATGTGGACGGGAGAGTGGGAAGTTATCAGCTGAGACCTGGGTGTCTAATATGAAGGCCTCGTCACCTTTGCAAGCTATGATGTCAGGCTTGCAGAAGGTCCCTCCATCTGGTATCCGGACTTCGCGTTCCACCTCGAAGCCTCTTTGCCGCAGGCGGCCGGCTACGAACCGGGTGATATCGTCATGACGTTTCACCCGAGCCCCGTGCGTCTTGTGGCATGCCTGGGATATGTGGCCCAGGGTTCCTGGTTTCCGACAGGCATCGCAGAGACCAGAAGCCTCGGGTCTACCCCTGGCTGCTCTAGACGGCGTGGCCACAGCGTTTGCCCGGATCTGGATGGCGTGAGCAAAATCTCCTCCGCTTAGCAGACGGGTACCGGATGCGACCCACTTGTGGCAGGAAGGTACCTCACAAGAGGACGCGAGGCCGGCCCCATCAACCATGCTGTACAGTTTTGCTTTCCACCTTCTCGAGCACTCGGTCGTTCTGTTGGACGGGGTTCCGGCAGCCGTGGTCGGGTCTACCCATCGCCGCATTCGCGCTTGGAACGCGGGAAGGAGAGCCGCTGCCACTACCACTGGATCCTCCGACTCTACTAGCGCCCCGAGCCGCTTGTTCTTTTGCAGCCGGATCGATGTGGCAAAGTCGGGTATTCCTAGTCCACCGTCTTTCACGTCCGCGTGGATAAAGGCATTGGGAGTATCGTGAGGCAGCCGCAGCCAGCCACGAGTGGCGTGCCGCAGCCGCCGGTCAAGCCTCGCCAACTCCGTTTTAGCCACACGTCCAAGGACAAGGCGGTGGTTCATCTTGGGGATTAGGTGGTGCTTAAGTAGGTATAGCCTCTGTTGGGGTTTGAGTGGCGCCTTCGTGATGTTGGTCAGGCCGTCCTCAAACAGGGAACCATAGGATAAGCGTCTGCCCCCGGCCCCGATAAGAATCCCTAAGTACTTATACTCGTCCGCCACACTCATAGTACCGATTGCATCGTCCCCGACGTAGTATGCCTTCATAGTGGGGACATGCCACGTCTTGCGGTGTGCATCGATCGCTATGCTTAGCGTACGGCATTTTGCAGCGTTTACTTTAAGACCAGAGCCACGCAGTGTGTGGCAAATACTCGTTATGAGTGTCTGTAGTCCGGCAGCCGTTTCCGCTGCCACAACCAGATCGTCCGCGAACGCCAGTGCTGATACCTTTTCTCCCCCCAGTCCGACCCCTAGCCCCAGATCCTTAGCCCTGGTAATTGCCTCATCAATTATCAGGTTGAAGAGAAATGGAGATAGGGGGTCACCCTGTTTCACCCCCCTAGTGATCAGGATGTCCTTCGACTTCTCCCCTTGGCTGGTTATCACGGTTGAGGACCGATCATAGCCCGACATTATATATGTCCTTAAAGGCTTTGGGATGCCTTTGCGCTTCATGGCCCGATGGATGGCCGGATGGGAGACGCTATCGAAAGCCTTCTCCATATCCAAAAACGCTAGGTGCGTGTTGTGCTTGAGCGCACGAGCCTCAGCTAGGAGGGCGTCCAGGATCACCAGGTTTTCAGGGCATCCGTCCACGGGAACGAAAGCCTTCTGCCGCCTGTCGATCCTGACCGCCCCGGAGAGCCTGCTGCTCAGGATCTTGTGGAACAGCCTCACTATCGTAGATGACATGGTTATGGGCGTTAAGGTGCAAAATAATATATGGTGCAGAATACCATGAACCAGTCTGACTAAATCTGTTACTACACCGAGATGTGTCAACAGGTCCACTCAGATGAGCACACAGGAGTAATCTGAAACTTGGAGAGCTTGGTAGCCCTATATATATACAGAATATTGGCCGGGCAGAGGGCGTTGATAGTCTCCTTTAACTAGGAACCGGCTGCTTTAACTGCTTGTTTGGAAGGGTGTGGCCTCAGAGCGACCCAAGTGCGAGGTGTGGTGACGGGCCCTGGTAGAGGAGGGAGACTGGTGCTATTGTCTAGCCGTCTGGAAGTATTTGTTGTTGTTGTTGGCTGCAGTTCTTGATTACATAGACACGAATGAGTAGAATAGGCGATAATGGAGTAGACCGAATCTCTTCCTAGAGATTTTACCGTGTCAGCTCTCCCCCAAAGCCTGCTTCTATTGCCTAGTCGACTACAGCAGAGTGTAAAATAGTAGGAGTGGATGAGTCCACTTCGTGGACTCTGGAAAGTGCGTCGGCGACGACGTTGTCCGAGCCCTTGATGAAGTTGATGATGATGAAGTTCTGCAGGTACAGATCCCAGTGAAGCAGATGTTGGTTGGAGAACTGGGTCTGCTGCAGAAGATGGTGCTTGAAGATGTTGAGGTAGCACTGCAGGACTCTGAGAAGTATGAATCTGCTGTAGAATCGAGCCTGCTGAATGGATCGACGAGAATGGTGATCCAAAGAGAGGGTGAGATTGTTCCTCTGATGCAAGACCCAGCGTAGCAAGTGCTGATTGGAGAACTGGGCTAGCAGTAGGAACTGAAGGAGATTGTGATACATGATGTTCACATGATGCAGAATTCAGCAAAGTTTGGAGAACTGATGCTGACGGTGGGACCGAAGAATGTTGAAGTCCGAGGTGAGGTTGAAGTTGTAACCTAGTAGATTGGATGATACGTTGTGTTGCACGTCGGGCAGGATGTTGCGTGGCTCCTCTCTGATGACTGTAGCTATAGTTCATGATCCCATCTCACAGTGGTATGATGTTGTTCCTATTGCCAGGGTGGAAGACTGAAGGTTTTCTAGTACCTGGCAGGGCGAGAATGGAGTTAGGACTAGACAAAGATTTACACCTTTCAAATACAATGGAAGCCAAGTTTGTCTTACAATATTTTAGCTGAGGGCTGAGAAAGTTGTCTGGAGGAGCACGTTTATTTGGATTTGGTTTATAGAGAGAAGGATCTTTCCTGGTGTTGGAATAGATCGAGAATTTAGAACCATTGTAGTCAGTCCAAGTACAAAGAGAAGGATTAGACAATACCTTGATGTTGTTTGTCTTACGCTGGTCGTTGGCGGTGTTATCATACTTGTTCTTACTTTCCTGACGGTGTCCGTACTGCGGGCACTGCTTCCCGAGGTGTTTCACAACGTCAGCAGCCATACTGTTCTGGACGGAAACTGCTGTAGAATACCTGATGGTAGAACACGGGATAGAACACAAAGGACCATTACCGGAGCCTGTCTGGGACAGAGGCTCGTCATAGTTGTTGATGTGGCTGAACGGCGCAGAAGACACTGGTACCTGTATTAGGGATGCCTTTAATAGAAGAGCGTCCAGCTTACCTGTCATCTGAGACATGTGACAATTTTTTATGAAGGCTTTGACATCTCGAATCATACCTGGCCAGTAGTAGTCCTGTTTCACGGCTTTGTAGGTCTTGTAGAAGCCGTAGTGTGAGCGAAATGCCAGGATCAGACTCAATATATCTGATCGTAGGCTGTAAGGAACTACCAGTTGTTTAATGTTGGCCCGATCGTCGTTCACCTTCAATTTCCTGGTTCTATAATGCTGGTACAACACTTTATTTTCTACAAAGAAACCAGGGATAGCGTTAGGTTGTGTCTCAGCCTGTAAGAATAAAGATGTTAAGGAGGGATCCTCTCTCTGCAACTTACGGAACTCCAGCACTGTGAGATTCGGAGGGAGGCTCGGAGGATCTTGAGGAACAGTTGCAGCAGCTGGTTTCAGGCGAGCAGCTGTGGCCCGCTTCGTCACAATACTAGGAGGGAAGACGTCGTCAGAATCTGTTGATTGGACCTCTTCAACCAACTGCATTTTTTTTCTACTGCCGATTCACATACCTGGGGATCTTCCTTGTTGATTATATTCGCAAGTTGTTGATCTTCTGCCAAGTCGTTACCCAGGAGAAGTTGAACTCCTGACATAAGAAAAGGCTTTTCCCGGATGGCGACTTGGACTTCACCTTGCATAAACGGACAATCCAGGCGGACTCTGGCAAGTGGGTATGGTGTAGTAGCAGTTAGGTCCATGATGAGAACAGTTTCTCCAGTGTAGGTGACGTTGGGTATAGCTGATTTCAGAAGAATGGACTGTAGAGCAGCTGTGTCCCTCAAGATCTTCACTTTGAACCTTTCCTCCAAATCTCCACGGCTGGTAGAGACTGTTCCGGAGTACAGGTGTCTGTTGAAGAGAGAAAGATCAGTGGAAGAAACAAAAATTCATTACAGGCTTAGGACTCTTGTGAATTTTAGGAGGAAGTGATTTGGGCTTATTTTCACTGCTGACCTTACAGTGAGGATTGGTACACTTTTCTATGGTATGCCTATAGTCTTTGCTATAATTGCAATACAATGAGGAGTTCACATTACTGGTACTCACTTTTTCAGGACTAAACCAGGAGGTCTTACTAGATGACATGTCGGCTGGTACTCTGTGAATAAGAGTGTAGGAGTCATCCAATTGAGCGCATCGGGTAAAGTCGTTTTCTTCCTTGTTGGCGAGGTAGAGATGTATTGAAGTTGGTACACGCCAGAGGAATTCTTCCACCAAGATGAGATTGACGAGATCTGTAAAGGTGGAGACTTTTGCGGCTTCCAGCTACTTCATAAAATATCTCTCTGCTATTTGCAAACTCTAGATAAGTGGTAGCACTTGTTTTAAGATAATCCCTGAACTTACGTCTGTAGGTCTCGGTGGAGAGGAGGAAGGCATCGAGCACCGCTTGCTTCAGTACCTGGTAGTCGGTTTCAGACGTTATAGTACTGAGAGTCACTGCAGCTCTACCTGTTAAATGAGACCTGAGAAGCACAGACCACTGATCCTGAGGCCAGCTGAGTTGGGTAGCTAGAGCCTCAAATGAAGTGAAAAAGACATCTACTTCTGCCTCAACAAAAGATGGCATTAACTTAATTGCATGTGAAAGGTTAAAACATACCGGAAGTTTAGCTTCAGCTTGTTGGCGCTGAGTGTGGTGTGTAGTTTCCAAGTCGAATTCTTTTCTACAGTGGTCTAGAGCACTATCGGCTTGTTTCTTATTATGTTCACGTTGTATTTCCAGATCGCGTTCTTTTAATTCGAGCTGTTCCCTCTCACGCTCACGTTGGAATTCAACCTGCTCACGTTGTAGGGCAGCTTGTTCTTTCTAGAGCTGAAGAGCTTCCTTTTCATGCTCACGGTCTAGGGTAGCTTCACGTTCCTTCCTCTGGAGAGCTTCCTTTTCCAAGGCAGCTAGTTCTTTCAGACGTTCACGTTTGGCATTAGCGAGTTCTAGCTTCAATTTCATGGCTGCCAAGGCGTTCTTGTCTGTAATTAAGTAATGTTCATGAGATTCAGGAGTAATAGCATCATTGTCTAGTTAGTGGTCCAGGATGAGGTTGTGCAGATCAGTTTTAGTGGCTCCATGTGGGGCTGTAAGGTGGTACTCATTTACTAGAGTCAGAATCTCTGCCTTGGTGGCACGAACTAGTGTGCTCACTTCATCGTTTGGATTCTGTCAGAATGTGGAAAGACAAAACATGGTGAATGATAGCAAATATATGCGAGAGAATACTGAGGTGGATGTACCAAAAATATGAAATGTCAGTGACAGGATGACGTGGCAATGATAAACTATCCTGTTAAAATTAATAGTCAAGGTTACAATCAAGAATAAAAATGAAACTAGCATTTCAAGAAAGTAGGGAAATTTGTACCCGGTACTCTATATGACGAGGATAAGGGCAAGAGGGATCCTACTTTAATGTTGAGACAATTGTCTCTAAGGTAGTCCAAAAAATGTAGGGATTTCTTACCTTGCCTCTAATGACAAGAGCAAAGGTAAGAGGTTTCCTACTAAAACTAGATAGTACTTGCAGAATTAACAATCTTTGTGCTCTGAAAAAGAATGTTAACTCCCTACCTGTGTAAGTACCATATCTCTGACCGATGCGTAGGGGTGCGAAAGGTCAATTAATGACGAGAAATGCTAGTAGGAGGATCCCAAACTTACAGCATAGTCCGTGCGAGAGGAACTTTGGCCCTCTATATCCTCCTACGTTCGGGTTGCAAAGATGTTGGTGTACTTAACCCGAAGACAAACCAAAGTACCAGGGTACCAAAAGGGTGATCTGTCTGAATGAGAACTCTTCTGTAGGGACGAGAATAAGGTGTAAACACAGGATATAGCAAAGATTATGGAACAACCAATCACGAGTATGACTGTGGCCACTAGACACCACATAATTCAAAGTCATCCAACAGTCATAAAATGCTACATCTGGAAAGCAAACAATATGAAGCACCATTAAAATTAGTCAAAGAATAAGAGATCTGAAAAATTAAATTTGTAATAAAGCCAAGTACAGTTACCACAACTTTAAGTGAAGGATCTAGAAGCATTACCTAAGTGAGGCTCCTGGACAGGCCCCCAATTTGTGACAGTAACATTGATGGTAATGCACTCTAATGCGTGTCACAAAATATTTAATATAAATAAACTAAAAAAATGTTAAACTGCAAAAGGTGTCTTCACAGTGTGGTTAACTGTAGGAGAAAACATACAGAACAAAAATTTATAAATACTTTACTTTAATAGAAATTACTTTAAATTAAACAAATTACTTAATATATAATATCCAGGCTTGGCTTTAGGACAAAGTGTGCAAAACAAACAATAATCAAATTTTCATTACGTTAAGGTGCAAAGTAATATATGGTGCAGAATACCATGAACCAGTCTGACTAAATCTGTTACTACACCGAGATGTGTCAACAGGTCCACTCAGATGAGCACACAGGAGTAATCTGAAACTTGGAGAGCTTGGTAGCCCTATATATACAGAATATTGGCCGGGCAGAGGGCGTTGATAGTCTTCTTTAACTAGGAACCGGCTGCTTTAACTGCTTGTTTGGAAGGGTGTGGCCTCACAGCGACTCAGGTGTGAGGTGGGGTGATGGGCCCTGGTAGAGGAGGGAGACTGGTGCTATTGTCTAGCCGTCTGGAAGTAGTTGTTGTTGTTGTTGGCTGCAGATATTGATACATAAGATGCAAATGAGTAGAAAAGGCGATAATGGAGTAGGCCGAATCTCTTCCTAGAAATTTTACCATGACACACTATACACCATGGCACAATTCCACAACTCTATACTCCCGACACCATACTCCACGACACTATACAGCTCGGTATTATACTCCACGACACTATACACCACGACACTGCTCCACAAAACTATACTCAACGACACCATACTCCACGACACTATACACCTCGACACTATACACCACGACACTGTACACCACAACACTATACACCACGAAACTATATACCACGACACTATACTCCACAACACTATACACTACACCACGAAACTCTACACTCCACGACGATATACCCTACGACACCATACTCAATGACACTATACACCTCGACACTATACTCCACGACACTACTCCACGACACTATACTCCACTACACTCCACGACACTACACCACGACACTATACACCACGACACTATAAGCCTCAAAACTCTATACTCCATGACACTATACCCCACGACACCATACTAAATGACACTATACACCTCGACACTATATTCCACGACACTGTACACCTCACACTATACAACACAACACTATAAATTATGACACAATACTACACGACACTATACACCATGACACTATACTCCATGACATACACAACTGCCACTATACACCACGGCACCATTCTCCACGACACGATACACCAAGACACTTTACACCATGACACTATACACCACGACACTATACACCACGACAATATACTCCTCGACACTATACACCACGACACTATACGCCACACCACTGTACACCACGACACTATACGCCACACCACTGTACACCACGACACTATACACGATGCCACTAAACTCCACGACAATATACTGAACGACACTATACACAACGCCACTAAACACCAGGACACTATACTCCACGACACTATACACCACATTATAATCCACGACACTATACAACACGACACTATACTCTATGACACTATACATCACGACACTATGCTCCGCGACACTTTACACCACGACACTATACACCATGCCACTATTCACCATGACACAAAACACCACACCGCTATACTCCAAAAGACACCATGTCAATATACTCGACGACACTACACACAACGCCACTATGCACCACAACACTATACTCCACAACACTATACTCATCGACACTATACCCCAAGACACTATACTCCACGAGAATATACTCCACGACACTACACATCACGATACTATATGCCACACCACTGTACACCACGACACTATACACCACGCACCTATACTCCTCGAAACTATACTCGACGACACTTTACACAACGCCACTATACAGCACGACACGATGCTCCACGACACTATACACCAAGACACTATATTCTACGACACTATACACTACGACACTATTCTCCACGACACTATACTCCACAACACTATACACCACACCACTATACACCACGCCACTATACACCACGAAACTCTATACTCCACGACATTATACCCCACGACAACATACTCCATGACACTATACACCTTGATACTATAAACCACACACCATACTACACAACACTATACACCATGACAATATACTGCATGACATACACAAACCACTATTGACCACGACACCATTCTCCACGACACGATACTCCACGACACAATACACCACACACTCTACTACACAACACTATACACTATAACACTATATACCACAACACTATACACATGACACTATATTCCATGACATACACAACGCATCTATACACCACGACACTATACTCTACGACACTATACTCCACGATTCTATTCTCCACGATACCATACTCCACGACACTATACACCACGACACTATACTCCACAACACTATACACCCCGACACAATACACCACGACACTATACTCCACGACCATATATTCCACGACACTATACACCACTAAACTATACGCCACAACACTGAACACCACGATACTATACACCACGCCACTATACTCCACGACACTATACTCGACGACAGTATACATAACGCCACTATACACCAGGACACTATACTCCACGACACAATACACCACACTATACTCTACGACACTATACACCACGACACTATACTCCACGACACTATACTCTGACACTATACACCACGACACGATACTCCACGAACCTATACACCACACACTATACTACGCAACACTATACTCCACACCACTATACACCACAACACTATACACCATGACAATATAATCCATGACATACACAACACCACTATACACAACGACACTATATTCCACGACAATATACTCCACGATACCATACTCCACGACACTATACACCATGACACTATACACCACGACACTATACTCCACGACACTATACTCCACGATACCATACTCCACGAGACTACACCACGACACTATACTCCACAACACTATACACCCCGACACTATACACCAGGACACTATACTTAACGACTATATACTCCACGACACATACACCACGACACTATACGCCACACCACTGTACACCACGACACTATACTCGCCACTATACACCACGACACTATACTCGACGACACTATACACAATGCCACTATACACCACGACACTATACTCCACGACACTATGCACCATGCAACTATACATTGTCACTAAATACCATACCACTATACACCAGGACACTATATACCACATCGCTAGGAAGGACTAGGAAGGAGAACACGCTGGACCTCATTTTCACTAATAATGATGAATTGATCAGGAACATAATGATTACAAATACTTGTTACTCAGATCACAACTTAATTGAAGTTATGACAACCATGGCAAATAGACATCCAAAACCAGTCCAGATTCCCGGTGGAGGAGATTTCAGCACATTCAACTTCAATAATAAACAGATAAACTGGGAGCAAATAAACCAGGACTTCACAGAAATAAACTGGGAAGAACAGCTAGAAAATGCGAACCTGAACCAGTGCCTGGAAAAAATAAGCTCAGTAGCACTAGAAATATGTACAAACCGCATCCCCCTAAGAAAAAAGAGGAAGAGATGCAGATTGGAACGAGAACGTCGTTCCCTATATAGGCGAAGAAAACGAATCGCGGAACAACTTGAGAGTCGCACCCTATCTCAGGAACGGCGAAGAAGGTTAGGTAGCGAAATAGGAAAAATTGAACTCAAGCTACAAGAATCATACAAAACGCAGGAAAGGCAAAGAGAGCAAAAGTCCATCAGTGAAATAGAGAGAAACCCGAAATATTTTTTTTCCTATGCAAAATCAAGATCAAAAACCACATCTAGTATCGGGCCCCTGCGAAAGGAAGATGGAACTTTCACCGATGACAACAAAGAAATGAGTGAGCTACTGAGGAAGCAGTACGACTCGGTTTTCAGCGAGCCATTAAACGCACTAAAGATCGGTAACCCAAATGAATTTTTCATGGATATGATACCAACATCAAATCATATATCAGACGTCACCCTATTCCCACTGGACTTTGAAGAAGCCATAAACAGTATGCCTATGCACTCTGCACCAGGCCCGGATTCTTGGAACTCCATATTCATCAAGAACTGTAAAAAACCACTATCGCAGGCCCTCCACATTCTGTGGAGACAAAGCCTAGATACTGGCGTTATTCCTGATATACTAAAAACAGCAGAGATAGCACCACTTCATAAAGGAGGAAATAAGGCAGAGGCAAAAAATTACAGACCGATAGCGTTAACATCGCACATCATTAAAATTTTTGAGAGAGTGCTAAGAAGTAAGATCACAAAATACATGGAATCACAGCATCTCCATAACCCCGGACAACATGGTTTCAGAACAGGGCGCTCTTGCCTGTCGCAGTTGCTGGACCACTATGATATGGCATTAGATGCTATGGAAGACAAACAAAACGCTGATGTAATTTACACAGATTTCGCAAAAGCTTTTGATAAATGTGACCATGGTGTTATTGCACATAAAATGCACTCAAAAGGAATTACCGGAAAAATAGGCAGATGGATCTACAATTTCCTGACCAACAGAACCCAATGTGTAATAGTCAACAAAATAAAATCCAGCCCATCAACCGTTAAGAGCTCAGTCCCTCAGGGTACTGTGCTTGCTCCAGTACTTTTTCTCATCCTCATATCGGACATAGACAAGAACACAACCTATAGCACTGTATCATCCTTCACAGATGACACCAGGATCTTCATGAGAGTAGGCAACACAGAGGACACGGCAAACCTCCAGTCAGATGTAGCTCAGGTCTTTATATGGGCTACAGAAAATAATATGGTGTTTAACGAAGATAAGTTCCAGCTCATGCGCTATGGAAAAAATGAAAATATAAAAACTGAAACCACGTTCAAAACTCAGACAAATCATAACATAGCACAAAAAGGCAATGTAAAGGATTTGGGTGTACTCATGTCGGAAGACCTTACCTTTAAAGAACACAATAAAGTGGCCGTCACAACTGCATGAAAAATGACAGGTTGGATAACAAGAACTTTTCACACTAGAGATGCTATACCGATGATGATACTTTTCAAAACGCTTGTGCTCTCTAGAGTGGAGTACTGCTGCACAATGACAGCCCCTTTCAAAGCTGGAGAAATTGCTGACCTGGAGAGCGTGCAGAGATCCTTTACTGCTAGAATCCACTCGGTAAAACATCTAAACTATTGGGACCGACTAAAGAGCCTAAATCTGTACTTCCTTGAGCGCAGACGGGAGAGGTACATAATAATTTACACATGGAAAATATTAGAGGGGCTGGT
>WNGS01028583.1:14286687-14302541 GCA_020271785.1 Procambarus virginalis | reverse complement strand
CCGTTATTTGCCCCACGACTCTGGTCTAACCACAATGGCTGACCTCACCCTACTACTGACGCTACTGGCCTACTTTGTCCAGATATCAGTAACTGATAGAAGGGTCACATTTACTTTATTTTAATACTGATAATTAAGTTAATTAAAATGAGATGTTTTTATGGTGGTAAAAGTCCAAAGACTAATGTATTTAAGAATAATTCCCAACAATAGTTGGTGAATTTATAATAGTACGTGGCAATGATATCCCGTTTTCTATTGACGGAAAATTCCACTACAAGCTACATTTTCTATGGGTTAACTTGTGTTTACATCAGCAGCAGTATTATCTGCAATTGCATGTAATACTATTAAATGGTGTCGGATTTTCCAACATATATATTAGAGTCTAGTGTACAGCAGTAGCCTAATGTCATGTTAGCTTGAAAAACATCTTTGTATTGTGGAGGGAACCACATTCAAAGTGCTTGCCAGTGGGAATATTTCTTATGTTAGCCTCTCCTGATTGGTGGGTGGCAGTCCGACGCAGTGCGTCTGCACATCACCGACGCACATGCCCGGAGGTGAGAGAGAGGCCAGAGAAGAACCACACATGGCCGCGAAGGACCTGTTAGTGACGCTCCCTGGACTGTGGTTATTCAGTAACCTGTATTGGTTAGTTACCATTGGACCTCGACCCTAGAAGCCGTCGTATTACTTCAGCCCGCCCAAAGAAGACTCCAGCTCAAGATGAGCAGCTGTTTTCCCGTTTTCTTCCCATTTCTGTGTATGTTGATTACCACATGGTTGGTCAGCCAAACCCCTAGGTGTCCGCCTACACACTGGCGCAGTGAGTAATTGGCCTACACGGTGATCAAGAGGACCTCGCCACGCTGTACGCATCATTATCCTACTAACTTTGAGACGGCGTGTTCAACATTACAGTAAAATTTACTGTCGTCGGTTGCACGTTAGATGTTCTCCAATTTTCTAGAACTTGATTTATGCTTTCCAGCTGCGTTGTCTGAGATATTGTAGTTCCTAATTCCAGTATCTGTGCTTTATTTCCAAATCCTTGCATTTCCATGTGATATTATATACTTCGTCATATCCCTGTCCCTGATTCAAGAGTGTTCTACAACCCCCATGCATCCAGCAAGTTTTTCGACGTTAGATTCGTTTCCCTGATTTTTGCCCTCTTTGCAGTATCGATTTTCTCCATTTTTGGCAATTTTTTCTATTTTTTTTTGGAAATTTTGGTAAATATTCATTGTTCTCAAGACGACGCCATCATCAAGCCACGCCGCCGCCATACTTGTTCCTACATGCTGCCGGCCTGCCCCACCTGCTGGCGTCTGCCCCATCAGTTGGCGTCCACCCCACCAGTTGGCGTCTGCCCCACCAGTTGGCGTCCGCCCCACCAATTGGCGTCCGCCCCACCAGTTGGCGTCCGCCCCACCAGTTGGCGTTCCCACTTACCACTAAGGTTGTACCATCAGTTTTCTTGGCATTTACTGTTTTTCTCGATATTCTACATCAGAATTCAGAGTTCTCGGATTTTTTTATGTTTATAATAGGAGTGAGGAGAAAGTTACCAACTCACGGATTCAACCCTTCGTTCACGAGCGTATCCGGGCTGTGTTATTGTTTACTCAAGGTCGTGGAGGACTCAGTGGCTTCTGCTATACAAAAGTGTTTGTTGCACCTCACTGGGCTGTATTATACTTTGGCTGCACGAACTTTCCTTATATATATATGACTCCAGAGACATATGTGTCAAGAAAATTAGTGCTAGTGTACTTAGAATCTGAGAAAGGGAAACCATATTTCTTCGCTTGGAGCACCATTGAGCTTACCCATTCATCTGAAATACGTGTGTTGTTCTGTAACAGGTGCGTGAACTTTGAACTATATATTCATAGATAAATATACATATTAGTGCATAAAATTAGTTTTCAGTAAAATTAAATACATTTACTTGAAACACTTAGGTGAAATATACTGATATATATATTAGTTAAGTGAGTGATACTGAGGACTATGTAATTGAAACTTGAAACATTGTGGTTTGCAAGTGTCCACTTTGTAGGGGAACATAACTGCATATGATATTCCTACAAGTGACCAGTGAAAATACTTAGAAATAAGTTAGAAGGGTTCTTACCTAACCTACACTTGCAACAGTGCAATGTATGTTTACATCCTAAATTTAAATGCATGACCTTCAATTTAAGTGCATGATTCTAGATTTAAGTGCATGATCCTAAATTACAGTACATGATCAAGTGTACGAACTTGCGATTATCCAGTCCTAATGAGTGTTCAAGACCATACCAAGTGCAATCCAACTTTTGAAAATTTTTGTGAGGGAGTAACATTCGGGTCAGGTCACCCTAATTATTGGGGCCACCCTGTTTTTCTCCAATTCTATGACATCGTACAGTGAAGGGGTACCTCAAACATACTGGATAATTCTTAAGCGGCACCTGCTTCCATTTGTTACAGACTTGGAAGCAGAGTACTATTCTTGACCATCCCTAGAATTAAGGAGTACTATTCTTGACCATCCCTAGAATTACGGAGTACTATTCTTGACCATCCCTAGAATTAAAGAGTACTATTCTTGACCATCCCTAGAATTAAGGAGTACTATTCTTGACCATCCCTAGAATTAAGGAGTACTATTCTTGACCATCCCTAGAATTAAGGAATACTATTCTTGATCATTCCTAGAATTAAGGAGTACTATTCTTGACCATCCCTAGAATTACGGAGTACTATTCTTGACCATTCCTAGATTTAAGGCCTATTCCCTGACGTGTCGTATTTTTATTAATTGCCGGTTTACTTGGGCTGTGAACCTACATTTTGCAAAAGACTAGTTCTGAGCTGAGGCTTTTCATTACTGCAAGATGCCCCACATACGCATTAACTTGGCGTCTGTATCTGATCTAATAAAATTACCGGGAGTGTCGTACACACTGGCCAACAGAATTGTCAAGTTTAGACACACACGCACTATCACGGCAGGCAACATCCACCATATTTCTCACCTTAAGATTACAACTCCTTTATTGAACGCCATATCTTTTGACACAGACCCACTACCTCATAGCTAGGGCTCCAACACAATAACAGAACCAAACACTAGGAAACGTTCAAACTCGCCATCAACCGATGGGAATGCCTCCATTGCCTCTGGAGGTGCAGCTACACACAGTCACACCAGACGTAGGTCTCCTCCTCGTATTACCCATGGTTTGCATAGTTCTGGTTTTCAGAGACATGGACATCTTTCCACTAAGGGTTCGTCACATTCCACTCGTCATCCAGTTCGAAGGTTGTCAGCTAGCTCTCAGGATTCTGATTCGGATGACTCCAGGTCTCCTCGACAGTGGAACAGTCATGGTCGAAGGAGTAATTCGTTACGTCCACCACCTCGAGAACTCGATTATGATGGTAAATCTGATTGGGCTCCGTTCTATCGCTGTTTCACATCATATGCAGCGGAAAAAGATTGGAGTGGCACGACTTCTGTAACAAACTTGGGTTGGTGTCTTAAGGGCAAAGCTAGTGATTTTTACAACCGAACACTAGACCGGGAACCATCAATTGATTACACTCGCATAATGCACAAACTTGTAAAGAGATTTGGAGATAGGGAGGATTTAGATGTGGCAATAATTAAATTTTCTCAGGCCTACCAGGAGAATGGTGAGGAAATCTTAGAATGGGCTGACAGAGTCCAGCATTTGGCTCATCGAGCCTACAAACATCTGGAAAGGGGAGAGGAAGAGCAGATGGCAATCATGCGATTTGGCCAAGGTTTGCTAGATAAGCGTTTAGCAGAATATATTTCCAACGCTAATATTTCTTACATGGAAAAAGCCAGTGATAGGGCTCAGACATTTCAGCATAATTCTATTGCTATTCATGGGTCAGCAGGCTCATCCTCACATGGTTCCTAGCAGCAGAGGTCCCAAGGGCCAGTAGTGCAGATAAATGCTGTGGGTAGACCTTCCTGATACGAACAGCCAGCCCGGAGTAGTTTGGCTTTCTGCCTCCGTTCACAGACACCCACAAAATCTCCAGATTCGTCACTGGCTGATAGCTTATCAGGTCATGGTAAGGGGGATCTCCATCAAACAAATGCTGGATCAGACTCTCCATCTCTTGCGGCAATGGATACAAAGCTACATAAATTGACAGGCATGAACGCAAAACTGGACGAAGTTGTCTCAGGGATCTCAGGGGTTCGTGCAAATTGGACGAGGTATGTGAGGGTTTGAGGCGTCTCACAAACGCTATCATATCACCTCGTGGTCAATGCACCCCATCACCTAAGAAGAGTAATAATTGTTACCTATGTGGGGAAGAGGGTCACTTTGCTCGCGAATGCCAAAGATCCCAGGATGGCTGGGATGAAGGCCACAAACAAGGGGAACATGCCAACAATAAGTTTCATTCAACGAGGAGAATTCATCTTTAAACATGGACACGTCGGCTCAACAGGCCTAAATCCGACCCAGCCACCACCAGGCCCACAACTTCTACCTAGGGTACGTCCCCGGAATATTGTAGGTAATCTAATGTTAAAAGTCAATGATATTCATTTTTCATCTTTGAATAACCCTGCATAGGGTCAGCAGGTTTCATCTATGCCGCTTGAAAGCTCACCACTTGAAGTTCCCTCAATGCTAAAGTGCAGGAGCAGGGAAGTGAGCATACTTCAGGACCACACACTAATAGAACAACCTGATCATGGGCAGGAGACTGCCCAGACAAATATCCAACCTTCAGGGGAGGGGTTAGAAAAAAAGTACTCGTTCAGACATTAGTATTGTATCGGACTCAGGGGCAGCAGCAGCAGCAGATAAGGACAATGAAGACCAGCAGAGTTTGCTGCACTAGATGGGAACGCATCAGGTGAAGTTCCTTCAGTGTTCCAGTGCGGGACAGAAGTGGCACTTCAGAAACTTGCCTTTACTGCACAAACAAGCCAAGATCAGGAAGTGCCTCTGTTGAACATCCAACCTTCAGGAACATTGATGAAGAATCTAGAACAAAGACATGAGGGTGTCTCCTCATCTCTTTTAAGGGAGAAGTTAGATTACAGGAGCTGCTCAATGGGAAATGTAATTATAGTAGGAGGAACCATAGGAAGGAGCCAATTCCTTACAGAAAACAGGACGTTTTAAAACACAATTCGAAAATGCGTCCTCAGAAGAAAATAAAAGAAAAACTAGCAGTAGATCAGTTTCTGGAAGGCATAGATCCTATTGCTTTCCCTTGGGATCCTGGGGGTGAGATGTGTTGAAAGTGTTGCTCTGTCAAGGAAGGAACCATAACCAAGGAGCGGCGCTTATTTGTGAGGACCATTACTAGGGTGAATTCCTAGGAATGAATCTTGAAAGAAAGAAAGAAAGAAGAAAAAGCTGCAGTGTAGTGGGTAGTGTAAATAAATCATGATCAGTTCAGTGCACCAAAATAGTACTACTTCGTTCAATCACAAGAATTAGATCAACAAACACCATGTCAGTACAGTAATCATGAACAATTTTACAAAGAAGTACACTCTGTATTTAAATTGTTAAACGTTTTCTTTCAGTCAAACCAGAAACATTCTCTTCTGTTGCTATATATACCATTCCACCCCTCAATGTGAAGCCATGGATGGTCTTTTCCAAAAGGACATACTAAGTTTAAATTAAGTTTCTAATACACCCCTTGTTTTATAGGGACGGGGGGAGTGTGGAGGGAACCACATTTAAAGTGCCCGCCAGAGGGAATATTTCTTATCTTAGTCGCTCCTGATTGGTGGGCGGCAGTCCGACGCCGTGCGTCTGCGCATCACCCACGCGCATGCCTGGAGGCGAGAGAGAGGCCAGAGAAGAATCGCACCTGACCGCAGAAGGACCTGTTAGTGACGCTCCCTGGAAGGTGGTTATCCAGCAACCCGTATTGGCCAGCTACCATTGGACTTCGCTCATCCTCGCCCCTAGAAGCCTAGTATTGCTTCAGCCCTCCCAGAGAAGACTCCAGCTCAAGGTGAGTAGCTGTTTTCCCGTTTTCTACCCATTTCTGTGTATGTTGATTACCACGTGGTTGGTCAGCCATAACCCCTAGGCGACAGCCTCCACAGTATGCTTATTGTATCTAATGCTATATAAATGCTGTATAGGTAACATTATGTGGACCATGCTGGAGAATGTATACATTCTCCATTTACATTTAGGTCTTGGATGTATTACTCATATGTATACTGTGTAATTTCCATTTTAGTGTTGTTCCTTGCATTATCCTCTGATCATGACAATTACTGAGATTATGGCACTGTGAAATGTATACCACATAGACAAGCTTTTGATCCACATGTTGTATATATTTACTTTATTTTGTATTCTTGTATACATATGTATTAACAGTTGGCCGACGTCCTGAATCCTCCCCTCACCCCTCCCCCCTTTGACGTACCGACTCGCGCCAGCGTTACCATGTGGTACAAATACGAATTTTTTGTGTTCATATTTTTATATAATGATAAATTCTTTTATGTATTGAACTTTTATTATGTATCATTATGTAAGGTTGTGTCTTATAATCTTTACTTAGTTGTATATTAAATTAGAAGTTCATGAGCGAGTTACATCTGTAATGAGCTTGAGATTATTTGTAAGGTGAGGGTCAGTTGACTGATGAAGTTGGATATTGTGTCGCCTCCTGGCGAGCTTGGCTCAAGGGCTACTACTCTCTGACCATCCCAGGCAAGCCCATCTGTGGCATTCCAGTCCGAGATTTGTGAACTTATGTGTGTATTGTGACTGCTAGATTAATTGTCATGTAACAGTATTTATACCAAGGATCATTTCTACTGTTTGTGCATCATACATACCAGGTGGTAGGTGATTTTATGTCTTAATGAGGTGATATTCTGACGAACTTAAGTAATGCCAGTGTGTTGTATGTGATATTGTTTCCTCATACCTCATGTGTTAATGGTTGAGACACCACTGTTGGAAATAAATCAACATTTAATTACCATAGTATGCTAGACATAACATTTATTAACCCTACTAATTTTTAGAACTAATTAAAACTAATATTTTTCCTACTGTACTTCATCTGACAAATTCTTCCTACTAGGAATGGCGGTATTGCATCAGATTAATTTCGCAGTTATAAATACTATATACATGTTAGAGAATTAAATAATATTCTCACTTTCTGTCAGTATTCTTTCTAAATATTATCTGACAATATAGCCATTAGTGATCTAATTACAACGTGTTATCAGCTAAAAGATCACTACATAACAGTTTATCTGTTATATTAAATCAACATGGAGGAATCAGAAATTTCCCTCCATTTCTCGTCTAATAAGAACACTGTTCGTATTAATTATTATCTGAGGAGAATTTAAATAGCATCTAACTCCCTATAATTGCAACCCTAGTTTTATTGTCTCATTCAATAGAGTAATTATAGAGGAAAAGAATTTTCCATTTCTATTGAAACATATTCACGCAAGCGCGACCAAGACGAGGATGGGAGAGAGGAGGACCACGTCTTTCTCCTCTTACTGGAGACCTGAGAGGAGTGCCATAGCTCGCTGGCGAACACGTGAACGGCCGTTGCAGGTAATTGTCCTGGAGATTATTATACACATTTATATATTTACTAACCTCTAAAATGTAATTGAGATAGAATAATATCTCATCATTATAAATCGTTTATATATGCCATATAAATTTTGTGCATAAATTTCCTATTACTTTTTGTGGGAAAATCCTAGCAGTTTAATTCTTTTTCTTTTATGAATTATTACATAATTATTACTTTAATTTTTAATTGACTTTAATATTATATTATTTTTATTGATTATTTTCTCTGAGTTAGTTCTTAGTTCTTAGTAAGTACGCAAGTAAGTGGACTGTTTGCTCTGATTCATCTGCTGGAACTTCTCACACAATGGGAGGGATAATTTGTAGCTTAAACCACTTTGGGTGGCTCCTTCATAACCACAAATTGTTTACCTTACTGTACAATTATAATTATTATCACCACATATGGTGGTCTAATCTACTATTATATCAGCAAATTAAATTAATAACTACTAATTCTATGTCTACAGTATTAAACAAAAGGGGCTTAGCTGCTACTGTTGTTGGGGCCTGCTAAGGCTGTGTAATTGGAGCATCAAATGAGGATGTGGCCCTGTGCCTCTGAGTGCCACATAATGGCGGCTGTCTGCAGCCTACAAGGCTTCATGTACAGCTAGTGGTAGCAATCCCTATATTATTTTGGGAGACAGCTTCCTGCTTCACTAACTTCCTCACAATTACCTGTTTGGGATGTAAGGAATTAATAATGTCCCTAAACATATAAGTATAGGTATGACATGGAATAAGAGGAGCTGTGTAATGTAGAGTACTACGTGTTAGGGATTTTCATCCCACAGTATAACCGCCTACCTATATATGTTATATAAAATGGCCAGAATATATACAAAATAATTGGTAAGATGGATAATGGTGTTGCTGTGGTTATTGAGAGGCTGTTGTGGTGGTTGCTCGCTTGTTGACACGTAGTCTGGGTGTCTAACGAGTTATAACAGCTCATATGGAGAGCCATCTCTACAGCAGCCCGTCCTCCAAACAAAGATCCAAAAGTGATCCCATGCACCCGCCAAACCCCCTGTTTATGAATGAAAAGCGGTTTACACACGACTCACAACTGCTGACGTTCGAACATATCCGGAACAAGTGCTTCACTGACGAATTTTGTTCGAACCACAACGCTATAAATGCTTCACCCACGTACTACAAATACAAATAATCGCCAACAGAACCTAAACACCTGACCTAACCTATCCTATGCCTATATATACACAATATGCTAATATATTATTATAATAATTTATACTTGAGAAAATTCCCGTTTTGAATGAACAGCATGTTAAAATTTATGAATGCGTCTGTGGGGTTGACCGCTGAATGTAATGGACTTGAGTCGAGGATGGGTTGTCTACAGCGTGTTGTTTTGTTATGGTTCTGGTGTACGAGACGACGCTCTAGGGGAGACGTCCTCAAATGTTTGGTGGTTCTATTCATGTTTAAGGAATAGAGAGTTAAGCTATATTCCTGGTGTTGGAAATTATATTCAGTCCTAATGAACACTTTTTTATTAAGTTTAAACACTAGACTGTTGTTTAAAAAGAGATGAGATATATAATATATCTTGTATGACGTCACGGAATATCCGTTTTCTTTTCCTTTATCGGGGTAACTTATGTTATTATGTGTCGGATTTCCGGCAACTTGACAAATATATTAGGCAGGAATAAATATCTTATCTTATGCTAATTATTGCATTATTCTGTCAGTGATTGATTCTTTTCTACAAAAATTGATTTATTGAACTTTACTTAATTTCTGATTTATACATGTTAGTAAATTGTTCTAACTCTGTTGATGAAGAACCAGCATCGATTCAGTGTACTAGAAATGTATTAATTTCTAGTATTAACCCCCTAAGTAATTTGAAACGTTTAACTCTTAATTAATTATTATGATTACAGTTCATTAATGCTCCACAAATTATTTCTTATTGATTATACCATCCATAGGCACTGGTATCTAAGTTCAGTTTGTTACTACATTTAATTTTCCCATTTTAGTAAAAAAGGTTGGTACTTCAAATATTTCATTTTAATCAATTAAATATTACTTACATTAAGAGTTAGATTTCCCACAACCACCACCCTGTATTGGTATTAGCAGCATATATATGCACTAGTGTCTGGCTATATCCAAGCGCACTATATATGCTAGCAGCATATATAGTGCGCTGGGATATAGCCAGGTGTCAGATAGTGCTGATTGATGCAATTTCCAGACCTGTTGTTGATGATCATGCCCAGTTGTTGAGAAGCTGGATAAAGTAATTGTGTGTGAGTTAGTAGATGGTTATTATTTAAATGTTATGTGGATTTATATTAATGCCAGTAAACTGGAATATTTTTGTGTGCCTTTCACTCCCATAGAACATTGATTGTTATTTGGCCTGGCTGTGTGTTCCAGTGACGCTGTAGTTTACTCCCTCTCATAATTCTAAATTGGGGGTCTTGTTCGTGTCTCTTAAGTCTCTTAACAGTGAAATGGGGGCACTGACCGTGAGCTAATATCAATGTCATCATTGTGTCATCACCCTGTCATCATCCTGTCATCACCCTGTCATCATTGTGTTATCACCCTGTCATCATCGTGTCATCACCCTGTCATCATTGTGTCATCACCCTGTCATCATCGTGTCATCACCCTGTCATCATCGTGTTATCACCCTGTCATCATCGTGTCATCACCCTGTTGTCGGGAAACCGACACACTCATACACAAATAGTATAGTCTTCCCTTAACAGTATCCTCTTAAAATTAGAGAACGGGAGACTCCGTGACGTCATCGACGTCGCCGCAGTATTTACTTTATTAAACCACTGTTCATACAACAGTTTAATGTCTAAATAGAATAAAAAAGTGTTAAATAAGACTGAATATAATTATTAACACCAAAATATAGCTTGATTCCCTTGTTAACGTAAATTTAACTTAGAAGTAGAACCACAATATTGGAACAAGGGAGGCAGAGCGTCTCTTACAGACGCCACGCTCACACGTAAACAATAACAAACGCAGCCTTACGCTGCACATGGCTCCAGAGCTGGTGTAACACCTAGACACCTATTTACGTGTCAACAACCAGCCACACAGCCTATCAACAACTACAACAACGATTGTATCCGGCTTACCAAGTATCTGTTTTGATTTATTGTGTACACATTTTAAAATCATTTACAGTAAGTCGGTTATGATATATGGGAAACACCCCACAAATGTACGTGTACCCCATTTTACAGCCCTCACATACCATGTTATACCTGTATAGATATGTTCAGGGAACAGATATTAACTCTTTGCATCCCATACAGGTAAAATTGTGACTTGGAACAGCAAGTAGCTGAGCAGTAGAACTATGCACATGTACCTAGCTGTTGCCAGCCTTGTAAGCCTCCACAGCCGCCATTGGCACCATGAGGCACAGAGCCACACCCACATAGATGCTACATGACACAGCCTTAGCAGGCCCTTACTACAGGCTCAGATAAGGCCATTCAAGTTATATTGTAGTAGTAGTATTCATAACTAGTAATAATTATTGAAATAATAGTAGATTAGACCACCATATGTGGTATGATAAAATTATAATAATTAAACTTAGGTAAACAATTTGTAGTTTAAGAAGGAGCCATTATAAAGTGGTTTAAGCTACAAATTGTCCCTCCAATTTGTGTGAGATTAATTTCAGGCAGTTTTAACAAGTACATACAGTCCACTCAATTTCTTACCTACTAAGAAAAAATAAGATAAACTTATATTTATTGAAGTCAATTAAAAGGAGATATACTGCCTGGAGTTTTTACCACATAAATTATGGTCCTTTGAACCTAGATGATTATTACAGTTAACCAGTAGGTACATTGCATCTAGATATAAAATCCTGATATACATTAGTAGTGCAATATTATAGCAGAAAGACATTGCTATATTTACATTTTCTAGCCTAACTTTTCAATCTCATAGCAAGCAAAACTACAACAAAGCACTATTATTGTTCTGAAGCCTGTGCCAAAGAACTATTGTGCCTTTTTCATTACAAGAGGTTGATAAGAGGCTACTTTACTTATAAGTTACTTATAAATGTTTTTGTAATTTAAGTATAAACCATTTTTAATATTGCACCATTACATACTGCATACCACATTGTTTACAGCAAATTCTTGCACAAGGGTAGGACATTTTAGGCTGGTGTTGTACAGCAACCTAGTTTAATTTATTGTGCTAACCTGGTGTAAGGGTAAGAATTTTTTACACTTGTCTAGAGTTGAACATATATTACAACCTAGCAAGTACATATTTTTATGCAGTATTCATGACAACCCGAGTTGTGTTGTCAACCTGATATTCATACATATAATTATAGGTATAATTTAACTATAATCATTTCACCTTTGAGTGTTAACCTGTGTCTCTGTACCAACCAAGAGTGATAATGACGGGCTAGCTTGCGGAATACCAGCATTGATACAGGCTTACCACTCAAATTATAGCGTGTATGATTATACAGTAGTGTATTTTTTAAATGATAAACAGCTCTAGTTCGGAAACTAGTTGCTTTACTAATTCAAGTGCCAAATAGTTAAAAGTCCATACGACTAGCAAGTACTTCCAAGATGTCTACACTCAAAATGTAAAATTAACCCTTAAGGCCTTAAAGGGGCATCTCACAAGGCAGATTAACAAATGTGAAGACATGAGTAATCAAACTCCAGTTAATTATGCAGCACTGGAAAACTATCTTAAGCTTACACGGAACAAATATGACCGTGTGTTGCAACAAATGAAACAGTATCAAGATTTACTTAACGTTTCCAGTATTGATGAAGATACGATGAACAACATTCTCCAAGAACACTCTGATTATGAAGATGCAATGTTTGTAAAAATACAACGCTATGAAATTTGATAGACGCCCATAAGGCCAATATAAATGTTGCAGCCACAACTACCCAGAATCAGACAGCACCAGAAGTCAAATTACCATCACTCAGTCTTCCAACTTTTTCTGGAACAGAGGACGAGAATTGGGACAATTTCTGGAGCAAATTTGTCGATTCTGTGGATTCTAATGTCAATGTACCAAAGACGACAAAGTTTACGTATTTACAGAGTGTCTTGAAGGATGAAGCCTTTCAGGTAGTCTGTAATCTGAATCACACAGATGACGATTATGACAATGCTGTACAACTATTGAAAGAAAACTATGCGAAACCTGAAAGGACTATCAGAATTCTAACCCAGAAGCTGTTAGATATTAAACATCCAAATAATACAGCAGTCTCACTCCAAGCCTTTAGATTGGAGCTTGAGTCTTTGCTTAAGGCACTTAAAAATAAAGTAAACTTGGATGCATCAGACTGGATAATCCAAGTCCATATGACGCAAATTACCCAGGGATGTCCTGGATAAGCTATTTGTGTTGTATGGAAAGTCATATCTGACAGTAACAGAGATTACAAAGGGGTTACAAACCATCATAGAACGAGAAAGAGTTATCCCAGATGAAAAAGCGACATCTAAACCTTCGTCTACTACTAATAGTAAACAACAGAGTACAAACAGTACTCCAAACAAATCTAAAACAACTTCTCCCTCCCAAAGTGGAGACAAGGCAGTGTGGGCACATACGCAGTTGGTACCTCCAAACCTACAGGTAACGCGTCACCCAAATCGGTGACTCCTCAAGATACTGTTAACGTCTGGAGACCATGTCTGTTCTGTGAACAATCACATTCCATGTACAATTGCAGACGTTACCCCGATCGTGCAACACGCATAAAACGACTCAAGGAGATACATAGATGTACCAAGTGTATAAGGGAACATCATCCCGACAGCTGCACATCAACAATACGCACCTGTTATAGGTGCCATAAGGGTCAACACCATACAGCACTTTGTGGGGATTCAAGTACAAAGTCTGCCAAACCACAGGAGGAGGAAGGAACTAACACCTCAGTACAGCTTTGTACTGTGCTACCTGACATAAGTGTTTCTCAACAAGGTCTAAACATAAATCAGCTCTACCTACTGCACGATTGATCATTAGAAATGGAGAGAACAAAGCCACCGTACGTGGATTATTTGATCAAGGGTCCCAATTGACCTTTATATCCAAAGAGTTGGTAGATACCCTGAAACTTACACCTGTAGAGGAGACACGAATAAACATAGCAGGATTCCTGACTGACTCAGGAGCCCGAGTTTTCAAGGTAGTACAACCCAAAGTACGATTAGGAGGTTACGAACAAAATGTACAAGCTCTAGTAGTAGATAGATTCCAACAGATCTGTATGTATATGGTCTGGGGACAACAGCCAAATTCCTAGAAAAAAGGGGAATTCATTTGGCTGATAAAATCACATCAGACAACCTTTCCAATATTGGAATCCTTATGGGATCAGATGTCTACCATAAGTTTATCAAAGGAAAGGAATACAAACACGGTATGAACGTGTTACCATCTGCAGGTGGCTATTTGCTAACAGGCCCTGTATTACGGCTAAACCAACCCGCACCTGTAGAACACCAACATGCCAACCCAGTAATGGTTGCATGACTAGGAGACCAGTCTCCACTGCAACTCAGAGACATGTCCGAGGAAGAGCTTGATCCCCCTGTACACAAGTTATGGGACCTGGCAACTCTCGGCATTGTCCCTGAACAACCTAGCCCAGATGATGACTGGACTTACAAACAATACCTGGACTCAGTTATATACAGAGATAATCAATACTGGGTCAGGTTACCATGGAAGCTGAATCACCCTCAGCTACCCGTCAACCATTTTATGGCACAAAACCAATTGAGATCACAGGTGTTGCGCTTACAAAGACAACCTGAGAACTTGAAGTTGTACCATGAAATAATACAGAAGCAACTCGATGACAAATTTATCGAAGTTGTTACAAATGATAACCCAAAGGAAGGTCACTACTTACCACATCATTGTGTACAGAAGAATTCTGCAACTACCCCATTACGGATAGTATTTAATTGCAGTGCTAAAATGAGGCTGAGTAGTGTTTCGTTAAACGACTGTCTTCAAACTGGCCCTAGCCTAACACAAAGGCTTTACGACGTGCTGTTAAAGTTCCGTATGGGACTTATGCATATACGGCCGACATCAGTAAGGCATTCCTTAGGGTAGGTCTTCAAGAAGAAGACCGGAACTACACAAAGTTCCTATGGATTAAGGATCCTAACGATCCGAACAGTGAATTAATCACTTACCGGTTGCCTCTGTCCTTTTTGGCGCCACGTCATCTCCTTTTCTGCTCCAAGCTACCTTGGATACGCACTTGAAGAAGTCCAATAGCCCAAACAAGACGGAAATTAGCAAAAACCTGTATGTGGATAATTTTCAAGGTACAACCAACAGTGAAAGTAAACTGTTGGACATATACCATGAGGCCAATCGAGAATTAATGGGAGCCAATATGCCTCTCCAATCTTGGGTCTCTAACAATGAAAAATTAAATCAACTGATCTCAACTGAATTTCCCGATTACCAGGTACCCGAGATGACAAAGGTACTAGTCGAATGGAACACGACAACAGATCAGTTGACAATCAAGTCAGTGGAGCCTGATACCACTAACTTAACAATGAGAAAAATTACTATCACAAGTCAGCAAACCCTTCGACCCATTAGGACTATTAAGCCCAGTACTGATTATGGGAAGTTGATAATACAGGAATGTTGGCAACAAAAGATAGGCTGGGATGATCTTCTAACACCTGCCCTACAAGAAAAATGGCAAGGGTTAGTAAAGATTTAAGTACCCTAGAGTCTGTCAAGTTCCCCAGGAACACAGTAGTAAATGAAAAAGAACCAATTAAGCTAGCTACATGTATTCTGTGATGCCTCAGGAAAGGCTTATGAACAGTAGCTTACCTGGTCACAAATGGGCAAGCCAAATTGCTCACATCAAAGGCCAGAGTGGCACCTTTAAAGAAAAGATCACTGCCACAACTGGAATTAACAGCCTTACTGTTAGGAGTAAGATTGGCTCATTATTTGATCAAGGCCTTACGCCACATCCACTTTAAGAAACAGTAGTTTGGTCAGATAATGAGGCAGTGCTACAGTGGGTTAAGAACACAACAGTAAGAATCCTTACGTGAGTAACGCGTTAAGGAAATACGAGAGTTGTCAGCAGGGTATAAATAAAAGATATGTACCACAAAAGAGAATCCAGC
>WNGS01028583.1:14237492-14264646 GCA_020271785.1 Procambarus virginalis | reverse complement strand
GGTCGTGATGGTCAAGCGGGTTAAGGCGTCCTGTAGATACCAGTTGCGTTGTCCTGGGAGTATGGCTTCGAGTCACTTCTGGGGTGTGAGTTTTCATTCACATATAGTCCTGGGGACCATTCAGGCTTGTTCGCATATATATATATATATATATATATATATATATATATATATATATATATATATATATATATATATATTCATATATATATATATATATATATATATATATATATATATATATATATATATATATATATTATATATATATATATGTGAGAAAGCTGCATGAACGCGCAAGCCATATATCACTAAGAACTCTTTGACCCGGCCAGGATTCGAACCATGCCGTCCAGGATCACCCCTAAACGTACACAGTACCGTGACCACCGCACCAATGATCGTCATAAGGATTGGTCAGTCTTGGTGCTTATTAACTAAGCTCCCAGACTGATCAACCCCGACGACACTCATGGATCCATTTGGGTACAGTTTTTCATCAAATTCTGGCGCATGCACGGGCCGCACCGAGTTCAACATGTGTGAGAAAGCTGCATGAACGCGCAAGCCATATATCACTAAGAACTCTTTAATGGATCTAATGGATCCATGAGTGTCGTCGGGGGTTGATCAGTCTGGGAGATTAGTTAATAAGCACCAAGACTGACCAATCCTTATGACGATCATTGGTGCGGTGGTCACGGTACTGTGTACGTTTAGGGGTGATCCTGGACGGCATGGGTTCGAATCCTGGCCGGGTCAAAGAGTTCTTAGTGATTATATATATATATATATATATATATATATAGATATATATATATATATATATATATATATATATATATATATATATATATATAATCTCATTGAATATGACCGCATATTCTGTATTTACTATCTTCTGATTTAGGGCTTCTATCCTCTAACTATTTTCTTAGCATCAGGGCTTAGCTGAAATAGGAGTTCTCCAAAACTCATTTCGTTATTTCTGGGTGAAGAAAAGATGTGGATTACTATAGAATGTATTACACTTATTTAAACAATTTGCACAACGTTTCGAACCTCCATGGTTCATTCTCAAGTGAGTAAATGTTACAATGTGGTTTGATTATATACCCGCACTGGGTCAGGTGATAAGACAATAAAGGTGAAAACATAGGGGGATACATAAGGGATAAATGGGGTGAAACATATGAACATAAGAATAGAGGTAACCGCAGAAGGCCTATTGGCCCATACGAGGCAGCTGGCATCTACATACAAAGATTAATCCAGTGTAATTGGCCTGTTATGTGAACATTGTCTTCTGTGTTGGCATCGTTATGTTCTGGTCTTGTCCTTACTCTCATTGTGGGAAGAGTAAATAGTTCCGTGATTGGGTGTTCATGGTAGGTTGTTCTGTTCTTATGTGAATTGCTTCAAGAATTTGTAATCTTCTTGCATCTTGGGTTCTGTCTATTATGCATGTATTCTTGTTCAACATTTCTCTTGTTAGGGTGATGTCATGGGCCTGTCTCATGTGATTCCTAGGGGCACCGGATTCAATCCGGTGCCCCTAGGTTATTGTTTTTCATGATGTCTGAAATGAAATCTGGCATGCCATTACCGTAGAGTTTATTGTCATGAGTTGCATGGCCTCTCATTAGTTACAGACTGCTTTATTCACTCTTGTGTTCTTTATGCTATCTTAATAAGGCAGCCAGAGTTAGCCAGTGCTGGCTTTTGGTCACAAGGCCCTGTATGACTAATCATCCCGCTGACACACGCTTCCTGCCGTTACTTCTGGCATGCCTGGTCACCTCTTCCTTGTAGGGCGAGGCATCAGCCGTTACTTCTGGCATGCCTGGTCACCTCTTCCTTGTAGGGCGAGGCATCAGCCGTTACTTCTGGCATTCCTGGTCACCTCTTCCTTGTAGGGCGAGGCATCAGCCTTTACTTCTGGCATTCCTGGTCACCTCTTCCTTGTAGTGCGAGGCATCAGCCTTGAGAGTAGCAGTCTTTTCTAATTCGTCAAAAGTCTCTCTGTGTTGCCACAAATTCTTTCCACGAATGAAGAAGTTTTACTGCTGTGTTCAGATCCAGTGCTGAAGTTTGCAGACTCAGTGGAGGGGCTGTAGGTAGTGATGACCACACACTAAGACACTGGTAGTGATGACCCCACACACTGAGACACTCTGGTAGTGATGACCACACACTAAGACACTCTGGTAGTGATGACCCCACACACTGAGACACTCTGGTAGTGATGACCCCACACTAAGACACTCTGGTAGTGATGACCCCACACACTGAGACACTCTGGTAGTGAAGACCCCACACACTGAGGCACTCTGGTAGTGATGACCCCACACACTGAGACACTCTGGTAGTGATGACCACACACTAAGACACTCTGGTAGTGATGACCCCACACACTGAGACACTCTGGTAGTGATGATCCCACACTAAGACACTCTGGTAGTGATGACCCCACACACTGAGACACTCTGGTAGTGATGACCCCACACACTGAGACACTCTGGTAGTGATGACCACACACACTGAGACACTCTGGTAGTGATGACCACACACTAAGACACTCTGGTAGTGATGATCCCACACTGAGACACTCTGGTAGTGATGACCCCACACTAAGACACTCTGGTAGTGATGACCCACACACTGAGACACTCTGGTAGTGATGACCCCACACACTGAGACACTCTGGTAGTGATGATCACACACACTAAGACACTCTTGTAGTGATGACCACACACTAAGACACTCTGGTAGTGATGACCACACACTAAGACACTCTGGTAGTGATGACCACACACTAAGACACACTGGTAGTGATGACCACACACTAAGACACTCTGGTAGTGATGACCACACACACTAAGACACTCTGGTAGTGATGACCACACACTAAGACACACTGGTAGTGATGACCACACACACTAAGACACTCTTGTAGTGATGACCACACACTAAGACACTCTGGTAGTGATGACCACACACTAAGACACTCTGGTCGTGATGACCACACACTAAGACACTCTGGTAGTGATGACCTCACACTAAGACACTCTGGTAGTGATGACCACACACTAAGACACTCTGGTAGTGATGACCACACACACTAAGACACACTGGTAGTGATGACCACACACACTAAGACACTCTGGTAGTGATGACCACACACACTAAGACACTCTTAGTGTGTGTGTTAGCTGTCACGGGCTGCTTCCTGGGGGTGTGTGTGTGTGTGTGTGGTGAAAAAAAAGTAGTTAGTGTAGTTAGTAAACAGTTGATTGACAGTTGAGAGGCGGGCCGAAAGAGCAAAGCTCAACCCCCGTAAAATACAACTAAGTGAATACAACTAAGTGAATACTCTGGTAGTGATGACCACACACACTAAGACACTCTGGTAGTGATGACCACACACACTAAGACACTCTTGTAGTGATGACCACACACTGAGACACTCTGGTAGTGATGACCACACACTAAGACACACTGGTAGTGATGACCACACACTAAGACACACTGGTAGTAATGACCACACACTAAGACACACTGGTAGTGATGACCACACACTAAGACACACTGGTAGTGATGACCACACACTAAGACACTCTGGTAGTGATGACCACACACACTAAGACACTCTGGTAGTGATGACCACACATACTAAGACACTCTGGTAGTGATGACCACACACACTAAGACACTCTGGTAGTGATGACCACACACTAAGACACACTGGTAGTGATGACCACACACTAAGACACTCTGGTAGTGATGACCACACACTAAGACACTCTGGTAGTGATGACCTCACACTAAGACACTCTGGTAGTGATGACCACACACTAAGACACTCTGGTAGTGATGACCCACACACTGAGACACTCTGGTAGTGATGACCACACACACTAAGACACTCTGGTAGTGATGACCACACACTAAGACACTCTGGTAGTGATGACCACACACTAAGACACTCTGGTAGTGATGATCACACACACTAAGACACTCTGGTAGTGATGACCACACACTAAGACACTCTGGTAGTGATGACCACACACTAAGACACTCTGGTAGTGATGACCACACACTAAGACACTGTGGTAGTGATGACCACACACACTAAGACACTCTGGTAGTGATGACCACACACTAAGACACTCTGGTAGTGATGACCACACACACTAAGACACTCTGGTAGTGATGACCACACACACTAAGACACTCTGGTAGTGATGACCACACACTGAGACACTCTGGTAGTGATGACCACACACTAAGACACTCTGGTAGTGATGACCACACACTAAGACACTCTGGTAGTGATGACCACACACTAAGACACTCTGGTAGTGATGACCACACACTAAGACACTCTGGTAGTGATGACCACACACTAAGACACTCTGGTAGTGATGACCACACACACTAAGACACTCTGGTAGTGATGACCACACACACTAAGACACTCTGGTAGTGATGACCACACACACTAAGACACTCTGGTAGTGATGACCACACACTAAGACACTCTGGTAGTGATGACCACACACTAAGACACTCTGGTAGTGATGACCACACACTAAGACACTCTGGTAGTGATGACCACACACTAAGACACTCTGGTAGTGATGACCACACACTAAGACACTCTGGTAGTGATGACCACACACTAAGACACACTGGTAGTGATGACCACACACACTAAGACACTCTGGTAGTGATGACCACACACTAAGACACTCTGGTAGTGATGACCACACACTAAGACACACTGGTAGTGATGACCACACACTAAGACACTCTGGTAGTGATGACACACACACACACTAAGACACTCTGGTAGTGATGACCCCACACACTAAGACACTCTGGTAGTGATGACCACACACACTAAGACACTCTGGTAGTGATGACCACACACTAAGACACTCTGGTAGTGATGACCACACACTAAGACACTCTGGTAGTGATGACCACACACACTAAGACACTCTGGTAGTGATGACCACACACTAAGACACTCTGGTAGTGATGACCACACACTAAGACACTCTGGTAGTGATGACCACACACTAAGACACTGTGGTAGTGATGACCACACACACTAAGACACTCTGGTAGTGATGACCACACACTAAGACACTCTGGTAGTGATGACCACACACACTAAGACACTCTGGTAGTGATGACCACACACTAAGACACTCTGGTAGTGATGACCACACACACTAAGACACTCTGGTAGTGATGATCACACACACTAAGACACTCTGGTAGTGATGACCACACACTAAGACACTCTGGTAGTGATGACCACACACTAAGACACTCTGGTAGTGATGACCACACACACTAAGACACTCTGGTAGTGATGACCACACACACTAAGACACTGTGGTAGTGATGACCACACACTAAGACACTCTGGTAGTGATGACCCCACACTAAGACACTCTGGTAGTGATGACCACACACACTAAGACACACTGGTAGTGATGACCTCACACACTAAGACACTCTGGTAGTGATGACCCCACACTAAGACACTCTGGTAGTGATGACCACACACTAAGACACTCTGGTAGTGATGACCACACACTAAGACACACTGGTAGTGATGACCACACACTAAGACACTCTGGTAGTGATGACCCCACACTAAGACACTCTGGTAGTGATGACCACACACTAAGACACTCTGGTAGTGATGACCACACACTAAGACACTCTGGTAGTGATGACCACACACTAAGACACTCTGGTAGTGATGACCACACACTAAGACACTCTGGTAGTGATGACCACACACTAAGACACTCTGGTAGTGATGACCACACATACTAAGACACACTGGTAGTGATGACCACACACTAAGACACTCTGGTAGTGATGACCCCACACTAAGACACTCTGGTAGTGATGACCACACACACTAAGACACTCTGGTAGTGATGACCACACACTAAGACACTCTGGTAGTGATGACCACACACTAAGACACTCTGGTAGTGATGACCACACACTAAGACACTCTGGTAGTGATGACCACACACACTAAGACACTCTGGTAGTGATGACCACACACTAAGACACACTGGTAGTGATGACCACACACACTAAGACACACTGGTAGTGATGACCACACACTAAGACACTCTGGTAGTGATGACCACACACTAAGACACTCTGGTAGTGATGACCACACACTAAGACACACTGGTAGTGATGACCACACACTAAGACACACTGGTAGTGATGACCACACACACTAAGACACTCTGGTAGTGATGACCACACACACTAAGACACTCTGGTAGTGATGACCCCACACACTCCCTGGAATACCTCTCTCTCAACTTTCCAGTTTCCCAGCAAGAACCTCCGCCCCGCGGCGTGCAACAGCTTTGTCATCAGAATCATCTCACTTTCCTCCGAGCAGGTGTGACTCTGAGAGTGACTTTGATCCCCAACATATGCAGCACTAACATGTGCACACCACCGCGTTCTCAACACATGTCTGGCTACACACAGTTGTTTACATAACTTCTCAAGTAGCCCCTCCTGGAGATGTGCAGAGGCACTGAGAGGTCCCAAGTGAGAGACGAGGAGAGAAGGAGGTCAAACTGAGCCAGTAAATCCAGTCGCCCAAGACAATTTACCATTTGAAGGCAAGTTTAAAATCTTGTGGTATCCGCGCACTGCTCATCAATATTCAGCTAAACATATGGTAGTTGCAATAACCGTTTCCCGGAGGAGGTTTTCAGGGGGAAAGCGCCAAGTCATAATGACTATATAGCACTTGGAAGGGGTCACGATAAGGATTTGGGATGGGACGGTGGGAAGGAATGATGCCCCAACCACTTGGACGGTCGGGGGATTGAACGCCGGCCTTGTGGTAAAAACTCCAGGCAGTATATCTCCTTTTAATTGACTTCAATAAATTAAAGTTTATCTTATTTTTCTTAGTAGGTAAGAAATTGAGTGGACTGTATGTACTTGTTAAAACTGCCTGAAATTAATCTCACACAAATTGGGGGGGACAATTTGTAGCTTAAACCATTTTGTAATGGCTCCTTCTTAAACTACAAATTGTTTACCTGAGTTTAATTATATTATTTTATCATACCACATATGGTGGTCTAATCTACTATTATTTCAACAATTATTACTAGTTATGAATATTACTACTACAATAACTAGAATGGCCTTATCTGAGCCTGTAGTAAGGGCCTGCTAAAGCTGTGTCATGTTAGCATCTATGTGGGTGTGGCCCTGTGCCTCATGGTGCCAATGGCGGCTGTGGAGGCCTTCAAGGCTGGCAACAGCTAGGTACATGTGTAGTTCTATTACTCAGCTACTTGCTGTTCCCAGTCACAATTTACCTGTTTGGGATGCAAGGAGTTAGTACATTTCCCTAAACATATCAATACAGGTATAACATGGTATGTGAGGGCTGTAAAAATGGGGTACACGTACATGGTGTTGGTGTTGTTCATATATTGTAACGACTTATACCATTGAATATTAAGCAGTGCACTAGAATAATAAACAAATACTTGGTAAGCCGGATACTGGAGTGCTCTCATTTGTAGTAGTGATGTTGCTGTGGCAGTTTCTTAAGGCAGAGTAGGTCTATCCTGTGGCCATTATCACAACACACGAGCACCCATTGTTATTGTTTTGTGAGCGTGGCGTCTGTAAGAGACGCTCTGCCTCCCTTGTTCCAATATTGTGTTCTACTTCTAAGTTAAATTTACGTTAACAAGGGAATCAAGCTATATTTTGGTGTTAATAATTATATTCAGTCTTATTGAACACTTTTTTATTCAATTTAGACATTAAACTGTTGTATGAACAGTGGTTTAATAATGTAAATACTGCGGCGACGTCGATGACGTCACGGAGTCTCCCATTCTCTAATTTTAAGAGGATACTGTTAAGGGAAGACTATACTATTTGTGTATGAGTGTGTCGGTTTCCCGACATAATTCCGGGGGGGAAGAACACGGGTCGAAGTCCCGGTAAGGACTGCGATCACTTTATTCTTCTCCTACAGAATTATAATGCTGCTTTAATTTGAGTTTACATGTTGNATACATGGTATGTGAGGGCTGTAAAATGGGGTACACGTACATTTGTGGGGTGTTTCCCATATATCATAACCGACTTACTGTAAATGATTTTAAAATGTGTACACAATAAATCAAAACAGATACTTGGTAAGCCGGATACAATCGTTGTTGTAGTTGTTGATAGGCTGTGTGGCTGGTTGTTGACACGTAAATAGGTGTCTAGGTGTTACACCAACTCTGGAGCCATGTGCAGCGTAAGGCTGCGTTTGTTATTGTTTACGTGTGAGCGTGGCGTCTGTAAGAGACGCTCTGCCTCCCTTGTTCCAATATTGTGGTTCTACTTCTAAGTTAAATTTACGTTAACAAGGGAATCAAGCTATATTTTGGTGTTAGTAATTATATTCAGTCTTATTGAACACTTTTTTATTCTATTTAGACATTAAACTGTTGTATGAACAGTGGTTTAATAAGTAAATACTGCGGCGACGTCGATGACGTCACGGAGTCTCCCATTCTCTAATTTTAAGAGGATACTGTTAAGGGAAGACCATACTATTTGTGTATGAGTGTGTCGGTTTCCCGACAACAGGGTGATGACACGATGATGACAGGGTGATGACACGATGATGACAGGGTGATGACACGATGATGACAGGGTGATGACACGATGATGACAGGGTGATGACACAATGATGACAGGGTGATGACACGATGATGACAGGGTGATGACACAATGATGACAGGGTGATGACAGGGTGATGACACAATGATGACATTGATATTAGCTCACGGTCAGTGCCCCATTTCACTGTTAAGAGACTTAAGAGACACGAAGAAGACCCCCAATTTAGAATTATGAGAGGGAGTAAACTACAGCGTCACTGGAACACACAGCCAGGCCAAATAACAATCAATGTTCTATGGGAGTGAAAGGCACACAAAAAATATTCCAGTTTACTGGCATTAATATAAATCCACATAACATTTAAATAATAACCATCTACTAACTCACACACAATTACTTTATCCAGCTTCTCAACAACTGGGCATGATCATCAACAACAGGTCTGGAAATTGCATCAATCAGCACTATCTGACACCTGGCTATATCCCAGCGCACTATATATGCTGCTAGCATATATAGTGCGCTTGGATATAGCCAGACACTAGTGCATATATATGCTGCTAATACCAATACAGGGTGGTGGTTGTGGGAAATCTAACTCTTAATGTAAGTAATATTTAATTGATTAAAATGAAATATTTGAAGTACCAACCTTTTTTACTAAAATGGGAAAATTAAATGTAGTAACAAACTGAACTTAGATACCAGTGCCTATGGATGGTATAATCAATAAGAAATAATTTGTGGAGCATTAATGAACTGTAATCATAATAATTAATTAAGAGTTAAACGTTTCAAATTACTTAGGGGGTTAATACTAGAAATTAATACATTTCTAGTACACTGAATCGATGCTGGTTCTTCATCAACAGAGTTAGAACAATTTACTAACATGTATAAATCAGAAATTAAGTAGAGTTCAATAAATCAATTTTTGTAGAAAAGAATCAATCACTGACAGAATAATGCAATAATTAGCATAAGATAAGATAATTATTCCTGCCTAATATATTAGTCAAGTTGCCGGAAATCCGACACATAATAACATAAGTTACCCCGATAAAGGAAAAGAAAACGGGTATTCCGTGACGTCATACAAGATATATTATATATCTCATCTCTTTTTAAACAACAGTCTAGTGTTTAAACTTAATAAAAAAGTGCTCATTAGGACTGAATATAATTTCCAACACCAGGAATATAGCTTAACTCTCTATTCCTTAAACATGAATAGAACCACCAAACATTTGAGGACGTCTCCCCTAGAGCGTCGTCTCGGACACCAGAACCATAACAAAACAACACGCTGTAGGGATGGCTCTCTCCATATGAGCTGTTATAACTCGTTAGACACCCAGACTACGTGTCAACAAGCGAGCAACCACCACAACAGCCTCTCAATAACCACAGCAACACCATTATCCATCTTACCAATTATTTTGTATATATTCTGGCCATTTTATATAACATATATAGGTAGGCGGTTATACTGTGGGATGAAAATCCCTAACACGTAGTACTCTACATTACACAGCTCCTCTTATTCCATGTCATACCTATACTTATATGTTTAGGGAACCATTATTAATTCCTTACATCCCAAACAGGTAATTGTGAGGAAGTTAGTGAAGCAGGAAGCTGGCTCCCAACATAATTATAGGGATTGCTACCACTAGCTGTACATGAAGCCTTGTAGGCCTCCAGACAGCCGCCATTATGTGGCACTCAGAGGCACAGGGCCACACCCTCATTTGATGCTACAATTACACAGCCTTAGCAGGCCCCAACAACAGTAGCAGCTAAGCCCTTTTGTTTAATACTGTAGACATAGAATTAGTAGTTATTAATTTAATTTGCTGATATAATAGTAGATTAGACCACCATATGTGGTATGATTAATAATTATAATTGTAACAGTAAGGTAAACATTTGTGGTTTATGAAGGAGCCACCTCAAAGTGGTTTAAGCTACAAATTATCCCTCCCATTGTGTGAGAAGTTTCAGCAGATGAATCAGAGCATACAGTCCACTTACTTGCGTACTTACTAAGAACTAAAGAACTAACTCAGAAGAAAATAATCAAATTAAAATAATATAATATTAAAGTCAATTAAAAATTAAAGTAAATAATGTAATAATTCATAAAAGAAAAAGAATTAAAACTGCTAGGATTTTCCCACAAAAGTAATAGGAAATTTATGCACAAAATTTATATGACATATATAAACGATTTATAATGATGAGATATTATTATATCTCAATTACATTTTAGAGGTTAGTAAATAACCTAGAAAGAGTTCAGCCTCTTAGCTGTAACAGTGAAGAGTAGCGCAATTGTGGCATGATGTCGTCTAGAACCTGCCATAACATGCGTATAACAAGCATGGCGGGGGAGTTGATCTCTCCTCAGACGACCTAACACACGCTGTAAACCCAGTACAATGTATAAATTGCTTGCACTCTACTAAATATACCATTATTACAAAATACGGGGAGTAAATTTAGTTCACTGAGGACGTACTTAGCCTATAGAGGAGGGAACGCGACATAACGACGAACAAGGGTAAAAATTAATGTAAATAGCTCAGTACACCATGATATACCACCTAACATATAGTTGTTCGCCGATGCGATCCTGGGATCGCTGGTGGAGTAACAGCAGGCACAAAGATTGTTGTGGTCCTCTCATTGACGTACTCCATAATAATATTACCTTATGGCATATATAAATGATTTATAATGATGAGATATTATTATATCTCAATTACATTTTAGAGGTTAGTAAATATATAAATGTGTATAATAATCTCCAGGCCAATTACCTGCAACGGCCGTTCACGTGTTCGCCAGTGAGCTATGGCACTCCTCTCAGGTCTCCAGTAAGAGGAGAAAGACGTGGTCCTCCTCTCTCCCTCATCCTCGTCTTGGTCGCGCTTGCGTGAATATGTTTCAATAGAAATGGAAAATTCTTTTCCTCTATGATTACTCTATTGAATGAGACAATAAAACTAGGGTTGCAATTATAGGGAGTTAGATGCTATTTAAATTCTCCTCAGATAATAATTAATACGAACAGTGTTCTTATTAGACGAGAAATGGAGGGAAATTTCTGATTCCTCCATGTTGATTTAATATAACAGATAAACTGTTATGTAGTGATCTTTTAGCTGATAACACGTTGTAATTAGATCACTAATGGCTATATTGTCAGATAATATTTAGAAAGAATACTGACAGAAAGTGAGAATATTATTTAATTCTCTAACATGTATATAGTATTTATAACTGCGAAATTAATCTGATGCAATACCGCCATTCCTAGTAGGAAGAATTTGTCAGATGAAGTACAGTAGGAAAAATATTAGTTTTAATTAGTTCTAAAAATTAGTAGGGTTAATAAATGTTATGTCTAGCATACTATGGTAATTAAATGTTGATTTATTTCCAACAGTGGTGTCTCAACCATTAACACATGAGGTATGAGGAAACAATATCACATACAACACACTGGCATTACTTAAGTTCGTCAGAATATCACCTCATTAAGACATAAAATCACCTACCACCTGGTATGTATGATGCACAAACAGTAGAAATGATCCTTGGTATAAATACTGTTACATGACAATTAATCTAGCAGTCACAATACACACATAAGTTCACAAATCTCGGACTGGAATGCCACAGATGGGCTTGCCTGGGATGGTCAGAGAGTAGTAGCCCTTGAGCCAAGCTCGCCAGGAGGCGACACTATATCCAACTTCATCAGTCAACTGACCCTCACCTTACAAATAATCTCAAGCTCATTACAGATGTAACTCGCTCATGAACTTCTTATTTAATATACAACTAAGTAAAGATTATAAGACACAACCTTACATAATGATACATAATAAAGTTCAATACATAAAAGAATTTATCATTATATAAAAATATGAACACAAAAATTCGTATTTGTACCACATGGTAACGCTGGCGCGAGTCGGTACGTCAAAGGGGGGAGGGGTGAGGGGAGGATTCAGGACGTCGGCCAACTGTTAATACATATGTATACAAGAATACAAAATAAAGTAAATATATACAACATGTGGATCAAAAGCTTGTCTATGTGGTATACATTTCACAGTGCCATAATCTCAGTAATTGTCATGATCAGAGGATAATGCAAGGAACAACACTAAAATGGAAATTACACAGTATACATATGAGTAATACATCCAAGACCTAAATGTAAATGGAGAATGTATACATTCTCCAGCATGGTCCACATAATGTTACCTATACAGCATTTATATAGCATTAGATACAATAAGCATACTGTGGAGGCTGTCGCCTAGGGGTTATGGCTGACCAACCACGTGGTAATCAACATACACAGAAATGGGTAGAAAACGGGAAAACAGCTACTCACCTTGAGCTGGAGTCTTCTCTGGGAGGGCTGAAGCAATACTAGGCTTCTAGGGGCGAGGATGAGCGAAGTCCAATGGTAGCTGGCCAATACGGGTTGCTGGATAACCACCTTCCAGGGAGCGTCACTAACAGGTCCTTCTGCGGTCAGGTGCGATTCTTCTCTGGCCTCTCTCTCGCCTCCAGGCATGCGCGTGGGTGATGCGCAGACGCACGGCGTCGGACTGCCGCCCACCAATCAGGAGCGACTAAGATAAGAAATATTCCCTCTGGCGGGCACTTTAAATGTGGTTCCCTCCACACTCCCCCCGTCCCTATAAAACAAGGGTGTATTAGAAACTTAATTTAAACTTAGTATGTCCTTTTGGAAAAGACCATCCATGGCTTCACATTGAGGGGTGGAATGGTATATATAGCAACAGAAGAGAATGTTTCTGGTTTGACTGAAAGAAAACGTTTAACAATTTAAATACAGAGTGTACTTCTTTGTAAAATTGTTCATGATTATTGTACTGACATGGTGTTTGTTGATCTAATTCTTGTGATTGAACGAAGTAGTACTATTTTGGTGCACTGAACTGATCATGATTTATTTACACTACCCACTACACTGCAGCTTTTTCTTCTTTCTTTCTTTCTTTCAAGATTCATTCCTAGGAATTCACCCTAGTAATGGTCCTCACAAATAAGCGCCGCTCCTTGGTTATGGTTCCTTCCTTGACAGAGCAACACTTTCAACACATCTCACCCCCAGGATCCCAAGGGAAAGCAATAGGATCTATGCCTTCCAGAAACTGATCTACTGCTAGTTTTTCTTTTATTTTCTTCTGAGGACGCATTTTCGAATTGTGTTTTAAAACGTCCTGTTTTCTGTAAGGAATTGGCTCCTTCCTATGGTTCCTCCTACTATAATTACATTTCCCATTGAGCAGCTCCTGTAATCTAACTTCTCCCTTAAAAGAGATGAGGAGACACCCCCATGTCTTTGTTCTAGATTCTTCATCAATGTTCCTGAAGGTTGGATGTTCAACAGAGGCACTTCCTGATCTTGGCTTGTTTGTGCAGTAAAGGCAAGTTTCTGAAGTGCCACTTCTGTCCCGCACTGGAACACTGAAGGAACTTCACCTGATGCGTTCCCATCTAGTGCAGCAAACTCTGCTGGTCTTCATTGTCCTTATCTGCTGCTGCTGCTGCCCCTGAGTCCGATACAATACTAATGTCTGAACGAGTACTTTTTTTCTAACCCCTCCCCTGAAGGTTGGATATTTGTCTGGGCAGTCTCCTGCCCATGATCAGGTTGTTCTATTAGTGTGTGGTCCTGAAGTATGCTCACTTCCCTGCTCCTGCACTTTAGCATTGAGGGAACTTCAAGTGGTGAGCTTTCAAGCGGCATAGATGAAACCTGCTGACCCTATGCAGGGTTATTCAAAGATGAAAAATGAATATCATTGACTTTTAACATTAGATTACCTACAATATTCCGGGGACGTACCCTAGGTAGAAGTTGTGGGCCTGGTGGTGGCTGGGTCGGATTTAGGCCTGTTGAGCCGACGTGTCCATGTTTAAAGATGAATTCTCCTCGTTGAATGAAACTTATTGTTGGCATGTTCCCCTTGTTTGTGGCCTTCATCCCAGCCATCCTGGGATCTTTGGCATTCGCGAGCAAAGTGACCCTCTTCCCCACATAGGTAACAATTATTACTCTTCTTAGGTGATGGGGTGCATTGACCACGAGGTGATATGATAGCGTTTGTGAGACGCCTCAAACCCTCACATACCTCGTCCAATTTGCACGAACCCCTGAGATCCCTGAGACAACTTCGTCCAGTTTTGCGTTCATGCCTGTCAATTTATGTAGCTTTGTATCCATTGCCGCAAGAGATGGAGAGTCTGATCCAGCATTTGTTTGATGGAGATCCCCCTTACCATGACCTGATAAGCTATCAGCCAGTGACGAATCTGGAGATTTTGTGGGTGTCTGTGAACGGAGGCAGAAAGCCAAACTACTCCGGGCTGGCTGTTCGTATCAGGAAGGTCTACCCACAGCATTTATCTGCACTACTGGCCCTTGGGACCTCTGCTGCTAGGAACCATGTGAGGATGAGCCTGCTGACCCATGAATAGCAATAGAATTATGCTGAAATGTCTGAGCCCTATCACTGGCTTTTTCCATGTAAGAAATATTAGCGTTGGAAATATATTCTGCTAAACGCTTATCTAGCAAACCTTGGCCAAATCGCATGATTGCCATCTGCTCTTCCTCTCCCCTTTCCAGATGTTTGTAGGCTCGATGAGCCAAATGCTGGACTCTGTCAGCCCATTCTAAGATTTCCTCACCATTCTCCTGGTAGGCCTGAGAAAATTTAATTATTGCCACATCTAAATCCTCCCTATCTCCAAATCTCTTTACAAGTTTGTGCATTATGCGAGTGTAATCAATTGATGGTTCCCGGTCTAGTGTTCGGTTGTAAAAATCACTAGCTTTGCCCTTAAGACACCAACCCAAGTTTGTTACAGAAGTCGTGCCACTCCAATCTTTTTCCGCTGCATATGATGTGAAACAGCGATAGAACGGAGCCCATCAGATTTACCATCATAATCGAGTTCTCGAGGTGGTGGACGTAACGAATTACTCCTTCGACCATGACTGTTCCACTGTCGAGGAGACCTGGAGTCATCCGAATCAGAATCCTGAGAGCTAGCTGACAACCTTCGAACTGGATGACGAGTGGAATGTGACGAACCCTTAGTGGAAAGATGTCCATGTCTCTGAAAACCAGAACTATGCAAACCATGGGTAATACGAGGAGGAGACCTACGTCTGGTGTGACTGTGTGTAGCTGCACCTCCAGAGGCAATGGAGGCATTCCCATCGGTTGATGGCGAGTTTGAACGTTTCCTAGTGTTTGGTTCTGTTATTGTGTTGGAGCCCTAGCTATGAGGTAGTGGGTCTGTGTCAAAAGATATGGCGTTCAATAAAGGAGTTGTAATCTTAAGGTGAGAAATATGGTGGATGTTGCCTGCCGTGATAGTGCGTGTGTGTCTAAACTTGACAATTCTGTTGGCCAGTGTGTACGACACTCCCGGTAATTTATTAGATCAGATACAGACGCCAAGTTAATGCGTATGTGGGGCATCTTGCAGTAATGAAAAGCCTCAGCTCAGAACTAGTCTTTTGCAAAATGTAGGTTCACAGCCCAAGTAAACCGGCAATTAATAAAAATACGACACGTCAGGGAATAGGCCTTAAATCTAGGAATGGTCAAGAATAGTACTCCGTAATTCTAGGGATGGTCAAGAATAGTACTCCTTAATTCTAGGAATGATCAAGAATAGTATTCCTTAATTCTAGGGATGGTCAAGAATAGTACTCTTTAATTCTAGGGATGGTCAAGAATAGTACTCCTTAATTCTAGGGATGGTCAAGAATAGTACTCTTTAATTCTAGGGATGGTCAAGAATAGTACTCCGTAATTCTAGGGATGGTCAAGAATAGTACTCCTTAATTCTAGGGATGGTCAAGAATAGTACTCTGCTTCCAAGTCTGTAACAAATGGAAGCAGGTGCCGCTTAAGAATTATCCAGTATGTTTGAGGTACCCCTTCACTGTACGATGTCATAGAATTGGAGAAAAACAGGGTGGCCCCAATAATTAGGGTGACCTGACCCGAATGTTACTCCCTCACAAAAATTTTCAAAAGTTGGATTGCACTTGGTATGGTCTTGAACACTCATTAGGACTGGATAATCGCAAGTTCGTACACTTGATCATGTACTGTAATTTAGGATCATGCACTTAAATCTAGAATCATGCACTTAAATTGAAGGTCATGCATTTAAATTTAGGATGTAAACATACATTGCACTGTTGCAAGTGTAGGTTAGGTAAGAACCCTTCTAACTTATTTCTAAGTATTTTCACTGGTCACTTGTAGGAATATCATATGCAGTTATGTTCCCCTACAAAGTGGACACTTGCAAACCACAATGTTTCAAGTTTCAATTACATAGTCCTCAGTATCACTCACTTAACTAATATATATATCAGTATATTTCACCTAAGTGTTTCAAGTAAATGTATTAATTTTACTGAAAACTAATTTTATGCACTAATATGTATATTTATCTATGAATATATAGTTCAAAGTTCACGCACCTGTTACAGAACAACACACGTATTTCAGATGAATGGGTAAGCTCAATGGTGCTCCAAGCGAAGAATATGGTTTCCCTTTCTCAGATTCTAAGTACACTAGCACTAATTTTCTTGACACATATGTCTCTGGAGTCATATATATATAAGGAAAGTTCGTGCAGCCAAAGTATAATACAGCCCAGTGAGGTGCAACAAACACTTTTGTATAGCAGAAGCCACTGAGTCCTCCACGACCTTGAGTAAACAATAACACAGCCCGGATACGCTCGTGAACGAAGGGTTGAATCCGTGAGTTGGTAACTTTCTCCTCACTCCTATTATAAACATAAAAAAATCCGAGAACTCTGAATTCTGATGTAGAATATCGAGAAAAACAGTAAATGCCAAGAAACTGATGGTACAACCTTAGTGGTAAGTGGGAACGCCAACTGGTGGGGCGGACGCCAACTGGTGGGGCGGACGCCAATTGGTGGGGCGGACGCCAACTGGTGGGGCAGACGCCAACTGGTGGGGTGGACGCCAACTGATGGGGCAGACGCCAGCAGGTGGGGCAGGCCGGCAGCATGTAGGAACAAGTATGGCGGCGGCGTGGCTTGATGATGGCGTCGTCTTGAGAACAATGAATATTTACCAAAATTTCCAAAAAAAATAGAAAAAATTGCCAAAAATGGAGAAAATCGATACTGCAAAGAGGGCAAAAATCAGGGAAACGAATCTAACGTCGAAAAACTTGCTGGATGCATGGGGTTGTAGAACACTCTTGAATCAGGGACAGGGATATGACGAAGTATATAATATCACATGAAATGCAAGGATTTGGAATAAAGCACAGATACTGGAATTAGGAACTACAATATCTCAGACAACGCAGCTGGAAGCATAAATCAAGTTCTAGAAAATTGGAGAACATCTAACGTGCAACCGACGACAGTAAATTTTACTGTAATGTTGAACACGCCGTCTCAAAGTTAGTAGGATAATGATGCGTACAGCGTGGCGAGGTCCTCTTGATCACCGTGTAGGCCAATTACTCACTGCGCCAGTGTGTAGGCGGACACCTAGGGGTTTGGCTGACCAACCATGTGGTAATCAACATACACAGAAATGGGAAGAAAACGGGAAAACAGCTGCTCATCTTGAGCTGGAGTCTTCTTGGGCGGGCTGAAGTAATACGACGGCTTCTAGGGTCGAGGTCCAATGGTAACTAACCAATACAGGTTACTGAATAACCACAGTCCAGGGAGCGTCCACTAACAGTCCTTCGCGGCCATGTGTGGTTCTTCTCTGCCTCTCTCTCACCTCCGGGCATGTGCGTCGGTGATGTGCAGACGCACTGCGTCGGACTGCCACCCACCAATCGGAGAGGCTACCATAGAAATATTCCCACTGGCAAGCACTTTGAATGTGGTTCCCTCCACANTGAGAGCACCGTTGATGAAGGACTGAGAGCACCGTTGATGAAGGACTGAGAGCACCGTTGATGAAGGACTGAGAGCACCGTTGATGAAGGACTGAGAGCACCGTTGATGAAGGACTGAGAGCACCGTTGATGAAGGACTGAGAGCACCGTTGATGAAGGACTGAGAGCACCGTTGATGAAGGACTGTGAGCACCGTTGATGAAGGACTGAGAGCACCGTGATGAAGGACTGAGAGCACCGTTGATGAAGGACTGTGAGCACCGTTGATGAAGGACTGAGAGCACCGTTGATGAAGGACTGAGAGCACCGTCGATCAAAGACAGTGAGCACCGTTGATGAAAGACTGAGAGCACCGTTGATGAAGGACTGAGAGCACCGTTGATGAAGGACTGAGAGCACCGTTGATGAAGGACTGAGAGCACCGTTGATGGAGGACTGAGAGCACCGTTGATGAAGGACTGAGAGCACCGTTGATGAAGGACTGAGAGCACCGTTGATGAAGGACTGAGAGCACCGTTGATGAAGGACTGAGAGCACCGTTGATGAAGGACTGAGAGCACCGTTGATGAAGGACTGAGAGCACCGTTGATGAAAGACTGTGAGCACTGTTGATGAAGGACTGAGAACACCGTTGATGAAGGACTGAGAACACCGTTGATGAAGGACTGTGAGCACCGTTGATGAAAGACTGAGCACCGTTGATGAAGGACTGTGAGCACTGTTGATGAAAGACTGTGAGCACTGTTGATGAAGGACTGTGAGCACCGTTGATGAAGGACTGAGAGCACCGTGATGAAGACTGAGCACCGTTGATGAAGGACTGTGAGCACTGTTGATGAAAGACTGTGAGCACTGTTGATGAAGGACTGAGAGCACCGTTGATGAAAGACTGAGAGCACCGTTGATGAAAGACTGAGCACCGTTGATGAAGGACTGAGAACACCGTTGATGAAGGACTGAGAGCACCGTTGATGAAGGACTAAGAGCACCGTTGATGAAGGACTGAGAGCACCGTTGATGAAGGACTGAGAGCACCGTTGATGAAGGACTGAGAGCACCGTTGATGAAGGACTGAGAACACCGTTGATGAAGGACTGAGAGCACCGTTGATGAAGGACTGAGAGCACCGTTGATGAAGGACTAAGAGCACCGTTGATGAAGGACTGAGAGCACCGTTGATGAAGGACTGAGAGCACCGTTGATGAAGGATGAGAGCACCGTTGATGAAGGACTGAGAACACCGTTGATGAAGGACTGAGAACACCGTTGATGAAGGACTGAGAACACCGTTGATGAAGGACTGAGAGCACCGTTGATGAAGGACTGAGAGCACCGTTGATGAAGGACTGAGAGCACCGTTGATGAAGGACTGAGAGCACCGTTGATGAAGGACTGAGAGCACCGTTGATGAAGGACTGAGAGCACCGTTGATGAAGGACTGAGAACACCGTTGATGAAGGACTGAGAGCACCGTTGATGAAGGACTGAGAGCACCGTTGATGAAGGACTGAGAGCACCGTTGATGAAGGACTGAGAACACCGTTGATGAAGGACTGAGAGCACCGTTGATGAAGGACTAAGAGCACCGTTGATGAAGGACTGAGAACACCGTTGATGAAGGACTGAGAGCACCGTTGATGAAGGACTGAGAGCACCGTTGATGAAGGACTGAGAGCACCGTTGATGAAAGACTGAGAGCACCGTTGATGAAAGACTGAGCACCGTTGATGAAGGACTGAGAGCACCGTTGATGAAGGACTGAGAACACCGTTGATGAAGGACTGTGAGCACCGTTGATGAAGGAATGAGAGCACCGTTGATGAAAGACTGAGAGCACCGTTGATGAAAGACTGAGAGCACTGTTGATGAAGGACTGTGAGCACCGTTGATGAAGGACTGAGAGCACCGTTGATGAAGGACTGAGAGCACCGTTGATGAAGGACTGAGAGCACCGTTGATGAAGGACTGAGAGCACCGTTGATGAAAGACTGAGAGCACCGTTGATGAAAGACTGAGCACCGTTGATGAAGGACTGAGAGCACCGTTGATGAAGGACTGAGAACACCGTTGATGAAGGACTGTGAGCACCGTTGATGAAGGAATGAGAGCACCGTTGATGAAAGACTGAGAGCACCGTTGATGAAAGACTGAGAGCACTGTTGATGAAGGACTGTGAGCACCGTTGATGAAGGACTGAGAGCACCGTTGATGAAGGACTGAGAGCACCGTTGATGAAAGACTGAGAGCACTGTTGATGAAGGACTGTGAGCACCGTTGATGAAGGAATGAGAGCACCGTTGATGAAAGACTGAGAGCACCGTTGATGAAGGACTGTGAGTACCGTTGATGAAGGACTGAGAGCACCGTTGATGAAGGACTGAGAGCACCGTTGATGAAAGACTGAGAGCACTGTTGATGAAGGACTGAGAGCACCGTTGATGAAAGACTGTGAGCACCGTTGATGAAGGACTGAGAGCACCGTTGATGAAAGACTGAGCACTGCTGATGAAGGACTGAGAGCACCGTTGATGAAGGACTGAGAGCACCGTTGATGAAGGACTGAGAGCACCGTTGATGAAGGACTGAGAGCACCGTTGATGAAGGACTGAGAGCACCGTTGATGAAGGACTGAGAGCACCGTTGATGAAGGACTGAGAGCACCGTTGATGAAAGACTGAGCACCGTTGATGAAGGACTGAGAACACCGTTGATGAAGGACTGAGAGCACCGCTGATGAAGGACTGAGAACACCGTTGATGAAGGACTGAGAGCACCGTTGATGAAAGACTGAGAGCACCGTTGATGAAGGACTGAGAACACCGTTGATGAAAGACTGTGAGCACTGTTGATGAAGGACTGTGAGCACCGTTGATGAAAGACTGAGAGCACCTGATGAAGGACTGAGAACACCGTTGATGAAGGACTGAGAACACCGTTGATGAAGGACTGAGAGCACCGTTGATGAAGGACTGAGAGCACCGTTGATGAAGGACTGTGAGCACCGTTGATGAAGGAATGAGAGCACCGTTGATGAAAGACTGAGAGCACCGTTGATGAAGGACTGAGAGCACCGTTGATGAAGGACTGTGAGCACTGTTGATGAAGGACTGAGAGCACCGTTGATGAAGGACTGAGAGCACCGTTGTGAAAGGACTGTGAGCACTGTTGATGAAGGACTGAGAGCAGTTGATGAAGGACTGAGAGCACCGTTGATGAAAGACTGTGAGCACTGTTGATGAAGGACTGTGAGCACCGTTGATGAAAGACTGTGAGCACCGTTGATGAAGGAAGAGAGCACCGTTGATGAAAGACTGAGCACCGTGATGAAGGACTGAGAAACCGTTGATGAAGGACTGAGAACACCGTTGATGAAAGACTGTGAGCACTGTTGATGCAGGACTGAGAGCACCGTTGATGAAGACTGAGAGCACCGTTGATGAAGGACTGAGAGCACGTTGATGAAGGACTGAGAGCACAGTTGATGAAGGACTGAGAGCACCGTTGATGAAGGACTGAGAGCACAGTTGGAAGGACTGAGAGCACGTTGATGAAGACTGAGAGCACCGTTGATGAAGGACTGAGAGCACAGTTGATGAAGGACTGAGAGCACCGTTGATGAAGGACTGAGAGCACCGTTGATGAAGGACTGGGAGCACCGTGTTGATGAGGACTGTGGTTGATGGGGGATGGAGAGTGAGCACCGTTGATGAAGGACTGTGAGCACCGTTGATGAAGGACTGAGAGCACCGTTGATGAAGGACTGAGGAAGCACCGTTGATGAAGGACTGAGAGCACCGTGATGAAGGACTGAGAGCACCGTTGATGAAGGACTGAGAGCACCGTTGATGAAGGACTGAGAGCACCGTTGATGAAGGACTGGAGCACGTTGATGAAGGACTGAGAGCACCGTTGATGAAGGACTGTGAGCACCGTTGATGAAGGACTGTGAGCACCGTTGATGAAAGACTGTGAGCACCGTTGATGAAGGACTGAGAGCACCGTTGATGAAGGATGAGCACCGTTGATGAAGGACTGTGAACACCGTTGATGAAGGACTGAGAGCACCGTGATGAAGGACTGTGAGCACCGTTGATGAAGGACTGAGAGCACCGTTGATGAAGGTGAGGCACCGTTGATGAAGGACTGAGAGCACCGTTGATGAAGGACTGAGAGCACAGTTGATGAAGGACTGAGAGCACCGTTGATGAAGGACTGAGAGCACCGTTGATGAAGGACTGAGAGCACCGTTGATGAAGGACTGAGAGCACCGTTGATGAAGGACTGAGAGCACAGTTGATGAAGGACTGAGAGCACCGTTGATGAAGGACTGAGAGCACCGTTGATGAAGGACTGGGAGCACCGTTGATGAAGGACTGAGAGCACCGTTGATGAAGGACTGAGAGCACAGTTGATGAAGGACTGAGAGCACCGTTGATGAAGGACTGAGAGCACCGTTGATGAAGGACTGAGAGCACCGTTGATGAAGGACTGAGAGCACCGTTGATGAAGGACTGAGAGCACCGTTGATGAAGGACTGAGAGCACCGTTGATGAAGGACTGAGAGCACCGTTGATGAAGGACTGAGAGCACCGTTGATGAAGGACTGAGAGCACCGTTGATGAAGGACTGAGAGCACCGTTGATGAAAGACTGAGCACCGTTGATGAAGGACTGATAACACCGTTGATGAAGGACTGAGAACACCGTTGATGAAGGACTGAGAACACCGTTGATGAAGGACTGAGAGCACCGTTGATAAAGGACTGAGAGCACCGTTGATGAAGGACTGTGAGCACCGTTGATGAAGGACTGAGAGCACCGTTGATGAAGGACTGAGAGCACCGTTGATGAAGGACTGAGAGCACCGTTGATGAAGGACTGAGAGCACCGTTGATGAAGGACTGAGAGCACCGTTGATGAAGGACTGAGAGCACCGTTGATGAAGGACTGAGAACACCGTTGATGAAGGACTGAGAGCACCGTTGATGAAGGACTGAGAGCACCGTTGATGAAGGACTGAGAGCACCGTTGATGAAGGACAGTGAGCACCGTTGATAAGGAATGTGAGCACCGTTGATGAAGGACTGAGAGCACCGTTGATAAAGGACTGAGAGCACCGTTGATGAAGGACTGAGAGCACCGTTGATAAAGGACTGAGAGCACCGCTGATGAAGGACTGTGAGCACCGTTGATAAAAGACTGTGAGCACCGTTGATGAAGGACTGTGAGCACCGTTGATGAAGGACAGTGAGCACCGTTGATTAAGGAATGTGAGCACCGTTGATGGCCAACTGCAGGCAAAGTTAATGACGTACTGGGAGGTGAGGGTGGGTGGCATGATTGATATTGGGCTCGGGCACGGATGATGACAGGGTGATGATTATTGGATGATCTCACGGTGATGACAACATGATGACAGGTTGATGACAAAATGATGGCAGAATGATGACATAATGAGGAAAGGATGATGACAGGCTACTGAAAGAAGGATTACAGAATGATGAGAGGGTGATGACAGGATGATGGCAGGATGACAACTGGGATATGATAGGATGATGAGAGGATGATGACAGGATGATGACAGTGTGATGACACAATGATGACAGGGTGATGACACGATGATGACAGGGTGATGACACGATGATGACAGGGTGATGACACGATGATGACAGGGTGATGACATTATGATGACAGGGTGATGACACAATGATGACAGGGTGATGACATTATGATGACAGGGTGATGACACGATGATGACAGGGTGATGACACGATGATGACAGGGTGATGACACGATGATGACAGGGTGATGACACGATGATGACAGGGTGATGACACGATGATGACAGGGTGATGACACGATGATGACAGGGTGATGGCACGATGATGACAGGGTGATGACACAATGATGACAGGGTGATGACACGATGATGACAGGGTGATGACACGATGGTGACAGGGTGATGACACGATGATGACAGGGTGATGACACAATGATGACAGGGTGATGACACAATGATGACAGGGTGATGACAGGATGATGACAGGGTGATGACACGATGATGACAGGGTGATGACACAATGATGACAGGGTGATGACACAATGATGACAGGGTGATGACAGGATGATGACAGGATGATGACACGATGATGACAGGGTAATGACACGATGATGACAGGGTGATGACAGGATGATGACACGATGATGACAGGGTGATGACACGATGATGACAGGGTGATGACACGATGATGACAGGGTGATGACACGATGATGACAGGGTGATGACACGATGATGACAGGTGTGGTAAAAACTCCAGGCAGTATATCTCCTTTTGATTGACTTCAATAATATATATCTTATTTTTTCTTAGTAGGTAAGAAATTGAGTGGACTGTATGTACTTGTTAAAACTGCCTGAAACTAATCTCACACAAATTGGAGGGACAATTTGTAGCTTAAACCACTTTATAATGGCTCCTTCTTAAACTACAAATTGTTTACCTAAGTTTAATTATTATAATTTTATCATACCACATATGGTGGTCTAATCTACTATTATTTCAATAATTATTACTAGTTATGAATACTACTACTACAATATAACTTGAATGGCCTTGTCTGAGCCTGTAGTAAGGGCCTGCTAAGGCTGTGTCATGTAGCATCTATGTGGGTGTGGCCCTGTGCCTCATGGTGCCAATGGCGGCTGTGGAGGCTTACAAGGCTGGCAACAGCTAGGTACATGTGCATAGTTCTACTGCTCAGCTACTTGCTGTTCCAAGTCACAATTTTACCTGTATGGGATGCAAAGAGTTAATATCTGTTCCCTGAACATATCTATACAGGTATAACATGGTATGTGAGGGCTGTAAAATGGGTACACGTACATTGTGGGGTGTTTCCCATATATCATAACCGACTTACTGTAAATGATTTTAAAATGTGTACACAATAAATCAAAACAGATACTTGGTAAGCCGGATACAATCGTTGTTGTAGTTGTTGATAGGCTGTGTGGCTGGTGTTGACACGTAAATAGGTGTCTAGGGTGTACACCAGCTCTGGAGCCATGTGCAGCGTAAGGCTGCATTTGTTATTGTTTACGTGTGAGCGTGGCGTCTGTAAGAGACGCTCAGCCTCCCTTGTTGTTCCAATATTGTGGTTCTACTTCTAAGTTAAATTTACGTTAACAAGGGAATCAAGCTATATTTTGGTGTTAATAATTATATTCAGTCTTATTGAACACTTTTTTATTCTATTTAGACATTAAACTGTTGTATGAACAGTGGTTTCATAATGTAAATACTGCGGCGACGTCGATGACGTCACGGAGTCTCCCATTCTCTAATTTTAAGAGGATACTGTTAAGGGAAGACTATACTACTTGTCTATGAGTGTGTCGGTTTCCCGACATAATTCCGGGGGGGAAGAACACGGGTCGAAGTCCCGGTAAGGACTGCGATCACTTTATTCTTCTCCTTCAGAATTATAATGCTGCTTTAATTTGAGTTTACATTGTTGAGCTGCAGTCCTTTGGGGACGTATGTCCCGTACTGGCGTATCGGGTGCTGGAAGTCGTTGTACGTCTTTGTTCCTGGCCAGTTCTAAAGGAACTAATTTCTCTAAAGTTTTGAGAGTAGTGTTGCCTCGGCATTTTACTTTCACTATTCTCAAGATGCCTGGCTGTCTGGATGAACAGAGACTATTTGACCTATAGGCCACTCTGAGCGTGGTCCATCACTATCCACCAAACTATGTCACCAGGGTTCAAGTTAATTCTGTTGTAGGGGTTTGTTTGCCCCGTAATGATACTCTCTCAGAGCTGTAAGTATTCTCGAGTCCATACGTCATTCCACCGACTTATCACCCTTGATAGATGTTTGAAACGTTGAACCAAATCACTCTCTTGGACATTGAAGGATCCTCTGGTTCCTCGTCCGTAAGGGACACAAGTGTTTTGAGAGGTCTACCATACATCAAATGAGCTGGACTAATGGTTCACGCTGCAAAACATCATCAGAGAGGTAGGTAAGTGGTCGGTTATTGACTCGTGCTTCTATCTCTATGACTACTGTTTGAAGCTCCTGCAGGTCAATCTTTTGTCGGTGTAGGTTTTCCGTAGAGAACGTTTACCGTACCAACCATGCGTTCATAGAAGCCTCCGTGCCATGGTGCTGGGAGGTATGAATTTCCAATGACACTGCCGTTGATTAGGGCTGTGCGTACCTTTGGATGTGTCCAGATTTTCCTCAGACATGCTTCTCTTGCCACTAAGTTGGACCCATTGTCTGAGATCATTAACTTAGGACAGGATCTACGTGAAGCAACCTGCGGAAAGCCTGTAAGAATGCTTCGGCACTCATATCGGGAGTCACTTCTAGATGGACTGCCTTGTTGTGGCACAAGTAAAAGACAGATGTAAGCTTTTCTGGTTTCTTGTCTTTAGTGCCGTAAGTGTTAGTGCTC
>WNGS01028583.1:14209002-14226618 GCA_020271785.1 Procambarus virginalis | reverse complement strand
GTGATAGTGTTCTAAGAACCACATCAAACGAACTTAACCATACGTTCAAAGAGTTTTGTAGACACAACTTGTGAGAGCAATAGGGCGGAAGTCCTGAAGGGATGTCCCGAGAAGTCCCGAGAATCCCTGGTTTCCGAACAGGACGACAACAGCATCGAGCCAGTCCTCAGGGACTGACGACGACTCCCAGACCCGGTTATACAGACTCAGCAAATACAGATATGTGCACGAGGGAGATAGCGAAACATCTCTTAATGAATGTCATCAGAGCCTGCTGCCCTAGAACCGCAGAGGGCAGATTGAAGTTCAGAAGGAGAGAAGGAATCATTATAGGGAAGAATGAGATGGGTACGGATATCTAAAGGACGAGATTCAAGAACAGGCTTATGAAGAACGAAAGACTGAGGAAGATGAGAACCAGAGCTAACAGATGAAAAGTGGAAACCCAGTTCGTCTACAATCAGCACTGGGTCCGTCACAAGAGTACCACGGAGGAGAATTAATTAGCAGGGAAAAGCGCCAACCCATTACGACTATATAGCACTGGGAACGGGTCAGGGCAAGGATTTGGAATGGGACGGGGGGAAAGGAATGGTGCCCAATCTAGGTGAAGGACCTGCAAGATATCGGGAACGAACTTACCCACTGTCTTGAGGATACACTTCCAGATCTGCAGCGCAAGAGTTTCGATCGTAATGGTGGAAACATAAGACATCCATCACTCACGTTTAGCCGTATGGATGGTCCTATGGAAAACCCCACTCGCCTTCCAAAAGAAAAGAAAAGAATAAGCCGTCTGCCAGCAGCAGTGTCTCTTCCAGGCTGCACGCTTACAGCGGACAGCCCAGGCACAGTCCACATTCCACCATGGAATGCACTTCCGCATGCCCCGAGAGATAGAGCAAGGAATAGAACGGAGGGCAGCGTCAAAGACGTTGTCATGAAAAAGAAGGAGGGCATGAAGGAGAGGCAGAATGGAGAGGTTGGAGAGAGTAAGATGGAGGGGTAAAGAAGTTCTAGTCTGGCTTGGCAAACTGCCACCTAGGGAAAGAGAGGGGAGGATGAAAAGAGAAATAGGTAAGAAGGATGGAGAAATGGTCACTGTCATGGAGGTCTTCAAGAACCCACCATGAGACATTTGGGGATAGATAAATGGAACAAACCGTATACCATTTACTCACAAAGACTCGGGCAGCAGAACATTGGAGAGGCGACGGAAAAAGTAGAGGGACGAAGGGAACATCAAAACGAATCAAGAGAGCAGTAGAGTTATGGGCTACAAAAAAAACTGGCGGGGAGGGGGGAGGGGGAAAGAAAGGAATAGCCAAGGAAGCGACCAGGACGAGCACCAAGCATCGGCTCCTAGAGACACACACAAGGGGAAAAACTGTGAAATCAGAAGTTGGAGTTCATGGAAGTTGGCTGAATATCCACGATATTCCATTGAAGAATTGACATCGACAAAAAGAGAAAGGACGGCAAAAGAGAACAATGAAGAAACAAAAGGTAAAAAAGAAACACAGCATGTTAAAGAAGCTAAGGATCAGGGTCAGCGAAGTCAGGGTTAGGGGGCATACGTAAACTTAGTAGGATGGAGGGAAGGGAGCGGGAGGAGACGTAAACTTAGTAGGGATGGAGGGAAGGGAGCGGGAGGAGAGACCAGAGGTAGATGAGCAGGGTCCGGAGGAGAAGGAGGAGACAACCGAGGGTCAAGGCCAGCAGGAGGAGGAGGAGCAGAAACCGGAGAGCACACCTCAGCAAGGGCAGCAACCGAGAGGGAAGTGGGGTCCAAAGAAACTTCCATAGCAGGAACAGGGAGCTCGACCACAGAAACTGGAGGGGGGGATGGAGCGATAGAGTCAGAGGTAGGGGGCGAGGAAGAAAGCGAAGATTTCTTACCCGCCGGGGAGGAGGAAGGAGATGAGCCAGGCTTTCGCTTCTAACCCAAAGAGACAGGTGTTCCTACAACAACGTATTGGTTAACAGACGAGTTGACGAGCGTCTCAACAGGAGAAGAAGAACGAAAGCGAACAACACGATGATAGCTGGGAGAGTTATGGACATCAGCCCTCACAGACAGGAGGCATGGAGAGCTAAGAGACGGTGAAGGACGGAAAGGAGGATCGGAGGGTGATGAGAAAGAAGACACAGGAGACATAACAGACTGAGTAGAAAGAAGGGAAAACCCAGACTGAGAACCAGGGTGAGGACCAATCGGGACAGAACGTAAAGAAATAGGGGAGGAGGAGGTGGGCGTGTCCGGGTCTAAGGCCTGGAAACGGTTGTGAGACTGAAGAAGTTGGGAAGGACGAGGAGACGAAAAGCGCAACTTGCTAGCATAACAGACGCCAGCAAAAGGGGGGAGACGGCGAGAGCTAAGGTAGAGCGATGGTAGACCGTCTCTCTACCGTCCAGCCCAAATGGTTGGGCTGGAGGGATAAGAGAGAGGAGCAAGAAGGGGAGAGAGAGGAAAAAGAAGAGGCCCACTTGTCTTAATTAAATTGACACCTACCTTTCACGACCCTTCACCACCTTACCTACCCTTCCCTACAATTATCCTATCCATGTTCTTACAGATCCTCAACCATTAATTCCTTTGTTCAAGAATAAAAAGCTTGTTGGAAAGTTTGTTAGATATTTGCTCACAATTCAAGAGTTCAATCCCACATTTAGTTCTATCCCAGGAAACAAAATGTTGTAGCTGATGTTTTTTTTTCTCAACACGTAGCTGCAATTCACGTAAATTATTCAGCATTAGATGCTACAGAAATTGAGACAGAACAGACAAGACCCTATATGGGCACCTGTCATTAAGTTTTTGACTAAGCCAGATACTCGTCCAGTTCGCAAACCCCAATTACCATTGAAAGAGTTAGTGATGATAGACAATTTACTGTGTAAAGTTGTAAAGCTAGGGGACCCCCTCCCCCTAGGAAGTGCTGCCAGTTACTTGTCCCATCAGTTTTAGTACCAACTGTGTTAAAGATTATCCATGATGCTCCTGCAAGTGCACATCCAGGAAAGGATCGTACACCCCAGCAAGGTCGATTGAAGTATTTCTGGCCCAAAATGGCTAAAGAGAGTGCTCATTATGTTCATAAGTGTTTAATCAGTTTGCAGCATATAGGGACACGTCATGGGACCAAATCCTATTCCTGCGTACCCATCAACTAAAGCACCATGGGAACGAGTATCAATGGATTTGTTGACAAATTTTACAGAAACAGAGGAATAAACACTTGCTCGTAATGGTTGACAATTTTCAGGGATTTAGCAAACTAGTTCCTATCCCAAACAAAACAGCAGAAAACTATAGTCAGTACATTGCTTGACCAAACAATTTGTAGATGCAGTTTGCCAAAAGTTATTCTCTTAGACAATGGTCCTGAGTCATTAATAGTATATTAACTAGTTTATGTGATATAGTATACATTGCTGGCATTTGTCTCAAAATTCTTATTGACACTGGATCCAACATTGACACTATTGCTGAGTGCCACTATGAAAATTTTAAAAACAGTTCCCAAAGCTTGAAAACTATAATGGCAAAGCCACGGCTTATGCTTCAAAGGTAGCCTTACCAGTGATGGAACTTTCACTGCATAGATTAAGTCAAAGAATGCAATGCTCATTACTACATTCCATGTTGTTAGGAATGCAAAGGAGTCCTCAACTCAGTTACAAGACTTCAACCAAATTGGGGCTACTTCAGCTTTCTAATGCTGTAGCAGTGGAATCTGCAAACAATGTTGATGCTATTGTTGCTGAATTTTCTGATCGGTTAAATCCATAGGTTGTTATACTGATAGCAAGGTACGTCTGCATATCAACCCAGATGTAATTCCAGTTGCCCAACCAAATCGCCGACAACCATTCCATACTCGCAAGAAAGTCGATGCCGAACTCGCTAGGCTGATAGAACTAGATATCATTGAACCGGTAACAGGCCCAACACCATAGGTAAGCCCAATTGTCAGTCCACCGAAGCCGAAGAATCCAGATGAGATACGCATTTTGTGTAGACATGCGTGTTCCCAACAAGGCAATAATGTGTGAACGCCATCCTACACCCCACTGTAGATGATATGATTTACCGCTTGAATGGTGCAACTGTATTTAGCAAGTTAGATTAAACAAGGGCTATCATCAGCTTGAACTTGATGATGAGAGATGATTCATCACAACGTTTACGGACACATCGAGGTCTGTATAGGTACAAGCGCCTGAGTTTTGTATTAACAGTGCTGCTGAAGTATTCCAGCACATCATCAGCCAGGTATTGCAAGATATACCTAATGCTGACAACATGTCTGATGACATCATTGTTTTATGACCGTACCCAAGCTGAACACGACAAAGCTCTTCGTGCAACATTGCAAACGCTTACGAGAAAAGAATTTGACGCTAAGCCGAGCAAAGTGTGAGTTCAATCAACATAAAACTGAACTCTTTGGACATGTACTTAGTGACAAAGGTCTGTCTCCAGATCCTAAGAAAGTTGCAGATATCAAGAATGCTGCACCTCCTTCAACATCCTCTGAAGTACATCGTTTTCTGGGAATGGCAAACTACTGTTCTCGCTTCATTCCAGATTTTGCTACCATTACGAAGCCTCTACGTGAGCTGCTGAAGAAAAATGCATCGTGGTACTGGTGCGATGTCGAGCAAAATGCATTTGATGCTGTGAACGATGCACTAGTAGAAAATGCGACTGCTGCATACTTTGATCCATCAATGGACACTGAGTTAACAGTGGATGCTAGTCCTGTTGGTTTAGGTGCTGTGTTAGCCCAACACAAACCTGGTCAACCAGATTCCAGAGTAGTATTGCCTATGCCATCCGTTCTCTCACAGATGTTGAGCAACGATACAGTCAGACAGAGAAGAAGCTCTTGCTCCTGTATGGGGCTGTGAACACTTCAATGTGTATCTGTTTGGTGCACCCTTTACCACGATAGTCACTGACCACAAACCGTTGGAGACCATCTTCAAGAATCCAAAGTCCAAACCACCAGCTCGCATTGAGAGATGGGCTCTTCGTCTGCAACCATACAACTTTACGGGTAAATACAAGCCGGTTGCAGGCAATCCCGCTGAGTACCTCAGTCGACATCCTGCCAACAGTTTCACCATCACCAAGCATCAGCAAGTTGCCGAGGAATATGTACACTCTGTAACCTGTTATTCAGTCCCTAAGGCTCTCACTCTTGATGAATACGTACTGCAACCCTAGAGGACCCAACTCTGCAAGCAACAGTGGATGCATTGACCAAGAAAAAGTTTCCACGCATTGAGTTCCACGAGTTGACCAAGATGCATTCAAAGCACTTGAACGCATCCAGACAGAATTAAGTGTTACGCACAACACGACACCGTGCTGCGAGGTACTCGTATCGTTATTCCAGCTGTTCTCAGCAACGTGCTCTGAAGCTTGCACATCAGGACACCAAGGTCTGGTAGGGACCAAACAGCTGCTACGAGAAAAGGTATGGTTTCCTGGCATTGATCGTCAAGCTAAGGACATGCATGATGCCTGTGTCCCTTGCCAAGCTGCATGGATATTTCAAGACCAACACCTCTACAACCTTCACCACTACCTGCTGCAACATGGATGGAAGTATCGATGGATTTCTGTGGTCCGCTACCAACTGGAGAGTACTTGATGTAGTCCATTGATGATCACTTCACGTTATCCAGAAGTAGAAATCATCACTTCCACATCTGCAAAGGCTGTCATCCCGAAACTCGACAAGATCTTTCAAACTTTGGCATTCCTGAAGTTTGTCAAGACGGACAATGGACCACCATTTAATGGACAAGACTTTGTCAACGTTGCTGAGCATATTGGATTCATCACCGCCGTGTGATGCCACGACATCCACAACGACAATTGAGAAGTCGAGAGATTCATGCAACCTCTCATGAAAGCTGTACGCTGTGCTCATGCCGAAGGACGATCCTGGAAACAAGCTATGTATGCTTTTCTCAGGAACTACCGTGCAACACCGCATGGAATACTGGGCAAGTCGCCTGGCGAACTTTTAGTTGGACGTCCTATGAGAATCGCATTACCTGTCATGCCAGCCAAGGTAACGGATAACGTCTCGCTCAGAAGGCTGCCACTAACCAAGTGTTAGTGATTCCCACTTAGTGTAGAAAATGATGAAGTGCAAAGTCGTGCAAAAGAAAAAGAAAAAATGAGTTATAACTCGAAAAACAATTCATGGAGGGATGTTTTTGTATTTAATAACTCTCGTCCAAACGACAGGGTAAACGCCCTACACGATATGAATGATTAATTGTGTTCATGTGTAATGCAAAGTATTTACTTGTTATGCTGAACAGAATTTAATATTGTTTGAATAATGCCGCTCTCTCATTCAATATTTTGTAACTTTGTATTACAGTTTCTTTCATCTTCGGTTAACATTGCATATGTAGTTTTTAACATTGAAATCCTTAGTGGTAAAGATTAAGTTGTTTTAATTCTTTGTGGTTTAATTAATGTTAAATGTATGCAATATCTTCTGATATGTTAATAACTTACTTTGTGTCAATAACTTGCTTTGTGCTACAAGCATGGTAGTAGCCATCCTGTATTCATTCTTTTTAAAGAAAAGGAGGGATGTCATGTTCACAGAAAATGGTACCATCCGTTTTCTATGTGCGGCGGCTGGACGCCACGGAGAGAGCGAAGGTAAACAAAGCACAGGACGCCTGCCAAGCTTGGGAGCTCTAGTCCTGTAATCGTTTATAACTATTAAAGTCAGTAACAAAGTGATGACTTTACATCAACCTTACTATCAAGACTATCTCAGCTATATACAGATACCACACCTCCCTCCCCTCACCACCTTCACTACCCTTCACCACCTTCTCACCCTTCACCACCTCCCAACCCTTCACCACCTTCCCTGCCCTAACCACCTTCATTACCCTACACACCTTCCCAACCCCTCACCACCATTCCTTACCCTTACCTACCTTCACTGGCGTACACCACCTTCCTTACCCTTACCTACCTCACTGCCTACACCACCTTCCCTACCCTTCACCACCTTCACTACCCTTCATCAAGAATGCCATACGAGACCAGAAACGCAAAAGGTGAACAATATCAAAAGTATCCGATTCACCAAGAATTCTATCTAGGGACAAGTGACCGAGAGGGACGGTCGGAAAGCACGACACATGCTCGTCCTGGAAGTCAGACATTCAACAAGGATATGCCACTACGTAAGAGGGACAATGCAATTTGGACTATCAGGAGCAGGTCGGCGCTCCATTAAGTGATAGTGAGTTAAGCGTGTATGGCCAATACACAACCTCGGCAGAGCCGTTTCCCATCGCCCGTTACGGTTGAGGGAGGAAGACCATGGGGACACACTACGCTTAAGAGTACACAGTTTGTTACCAACAACCGAAGACCAACAACCCTACCAACGGGCAAGGATGGAGGAATGAATAATGGTAAAAATCTGAATAAGGTATACCTTTACGAGAGATGGGACAAGAGCGGATAGTTTTCCATAGCAGTAGCATCCGCACGCTCTTTAAAGAAAAGCCAATATGGCGTTTAAAGGACCTTAGAGCCAGGAGGCCACTACGAGGTCAACTACAACCACATAGGTGGATTGACAACGAGAAAGCAATAGACGAAGAGCAAGAGAATAGCATAAAGTTCTGCTGTGAAGATGCCAGTCTTCAAGCGACACATGTAAGTGTGGTCAAGAAAAACCACAGGAGTAGCCTACACCATCCTCAGACTTAGACCCATCGGTGAAGATGGATGGAGTAGGAGTGTGAAAAAAGTGTTTAAGAAAAGGCGTTTCAGAACCGTAGGAGGGGGTAAAAGCTTCAGTGATACAGGTCAGGGATGTATAAAATTTAGGAAGGGGTGACCCTCCGACGGGGGCAAGGACTGACAATATGGGAGAAACGAGCGGTAATACGATCGAAAGAGAATCCTGTAAGCGAGATAACCGGGAACAGAAGAGGGAGGTGGTGAAGAAGAACCAGGAACGACAGGAGGGGTAAAACTCAAGCGACAGAGGCGAGTATGTGAGGCATTGTGGGACTGCCAAGAGAGCGAAGACACGTAGCGATCATGGTTGGTCCTGAAGAGATAGGAAAGCAGTGTCCAACTTCAAGCTGAGAGCAGGAGTCGAACAAAAGGTAACGACGAGGTGAGGTGCAACCACTATGGTGCCAAATCCATCAAGACGGTAAAGAGTAAGATAAGCAGTATGAGTAAGCAGGGCAACCTAATCGAGTTAGACAGTACGAGCGAGGACTGTAAAGAAAGAGAACTTCTTAAGGTTTTGTCCCATACTCTCGGGAGCCTACCGCTACCCAAGAAGTATTGGACAAAACTTTAAGAGAGTTAAGGGTCTTGAGCTTCAACTCGGAGGTAGGAAGATATGGCACGACCAAGACAAACGAATGTCAAGATAACCTCAAAGCTTTAGCGGATCCCTGTACACAATGGGCATGACCATAAAGCGACAAAGATTGACGAAGAACGACACACTTCCGAGTAAAAGTCAGATAGCATAAGTCTTAGTACGTAGAGAACTTGAAGTCCTATAATCAGTGGCCCAAGAAATCACGGCATCAATCGCAAGTTGAAGCCACCTGTGAAGGAGAGGCGAGGTCATCCCCCCAACAAACAAGGGTGGGAGCGGGAGAAGATGGCAGAAGAAGAGAGTGAAAGAAGACTTTGAGGGTCAACCAGAAACAAGATAGTGCTCAACAACACTACCTGGGCAATACTCGTATTGTGCGATAAGGGCAGAGATAGTGGCACCAAGCCTCACTCGAAAGAAATGACGAGAAAGGAAACTTTGGAGGAAGAGAGGGAAATTGCCACGAAGACCAAGAGAATAAAGTGGGACAGAATATGGGATCTCCAGGCGGTGTTGTAAGCCTTTTCCAGGTCAAAAAGGACGGCAAAAATGGAGGTCTTCGTAGCGAAAGCAGTGCGAATATGGACCTCCAAGTTCACCAGGACATCTGTTGTGCTGCAACATTTAAGAAAACCAAATTGAGGAGGGGAGAGGTGGTGATAGTGTTCTAAGAACCACATCAACGAACGTTAACATACGTTCAAGAGTTTGAGACACAACTTGTGAGAGCAATAGGGCGGAAGTCCTGAAGGGATGTCCCGAGAAGTCCCGAGAATCCCTGGTTTCCGAACAGGGACGACAACAGCATCGAGCCAGTCCTCAGGGACTGACGACGACTCCCAGACCCGGTTATACAGACTCAGCAAATACAGATATGTGCACAGAGGGAGATAGCGAACATCTCTTAATGAATAGTCATCAGAGCCTGCTGCCCTAGAACCGCAGAGGGCAGATTGAAGTTCAGAAGGAGAGAAGGAATCATTATAGGGAAGAATGAGATGGGTACGGATATCTAAAGGACGAGATTCAAGAACAGGCTTATGAAGAACGAAAGACTGAGGAAGATGAGAACCAGAGCTAACAGATGAAAAGTGGAAACCCAGTTCGTCTACAATCAGCACTGGGTCCGTCACAAGAGTACCACGGAGGAGAATTAATTAGCAGGGAAAAGCGCCAACCCATTACGACTATATAGCACTGGGAACGGGTCAGGGCAAGGATTTGGAATGGGACGGGGGGAAAGGAATGGTGCCCAACCTAGGTGAAGGACCTGCAAGATATCGGGAACGAACTTACCCACTGTCTTGAGGATACACTTCCAGATCTGCAGCGCAAGAGTTTCGATCGTAATGGTGGAAACATAAGACATCCATCACTCACGTTTAGCCGTATGGATGGTCCTATGGAAAACCCCACTCGCCTTCCAAAAGAAAAGAAAAGAATAAGCCGTCTGCCAGCAGCAGTGTCTCTTCCAGGCTGCACGCTTACAGCGGACAGCCCAGGCACAGTCCACATTCCACCATGGAATGCACTTCCGCATGCCCCGAGAGATAGAGCAAGGAATAGAACGGAGGGCAACTATCGGCGAGGTCCCAAATCGCCAATAATAGTTCGTGCTAGAGGATCTAAAGCCCTCTTTTTCCTCCTAGAGTCGGATTGCAGGACTGGGTGCTATTGACCCGGAGACAGACCACAGTACCAGGTACCTATGTGATAATCTGTCAAAAGTGAGAAATATTGGGGACAAAGAGTGTTAAACACGGAGGAAACACGGAAGGGGGAGACGACCAATTAAGAGTATGACTGCGGCCTACAGTCACCACGTAATCCAAAGTTGTCTCACTCTCACCATATGCTATTCCCGTAATGTACATATACACAGCACCATATAAATAAAGAATGATTAATGTGAATAATGGAAGCAAGGGAAATAAGAGCCAAGTGTGCTTACCACAATTACCAATACCTGAGTGAAGCTCCTTGGACAGGCCCCCATTTAATATGTGACGGTAACGAGTTGGAAATGGTGGTCGGCAGTCTTCCAACTAGCAGGTGTCAGTGCTGGGCCACATATAATATATAAAAAAAAGAAAAGGAAAAAAAAAGAGAAAAAAAGAATGACTGCGTGATTGGTAATCTGTGGTAAGGTCGGAAAGACGAAAGACAATAATAAAAACTGGATTTTAATAACAATAAAAAACACAAATTGAAACAAATGCAAAATCTTGGCTTAATGGTAACAAATGTCAAGTGGAAAAAATATACATAAACATGAAAATAGATTACGTTAATGGGGAGGAGAATTGACATACAAAAGTAAATAAAATATGAATGCTGGAATATATGCACTAACTATAAACCTCTATTTGACCACACAAGGTGAGTCACTTAGGAGTTCACAGCTTGCGAGCACACAATATTCTGGCTGGCAGAACGCAAGGGACTCCAACAATAACTGGCGAGGTCTTGTGATTGGCGAGGAGCCGGAGTGGAGTGTTGGTTGGCGGCCAATGAGGAAGCTGGATGGCCGCAGTCGCTAGTTATGCAGTTGAAGGGTTCGGCGCGTCGACCAGGTGCAGCAGGTGCTGGAGTGGGGGGGAGGAGGGAGTTGCTGGTACGTGTGGCGAGCTTATAATACGTTTAGCCACTACAAAACGTATCTTATATATTGATGAGGACAGGAGTGAGTCGTAGAAATAGCAGGCTAAATCTCTGATAAGAGATTATCGTCACAATATATATATATATATATATATATATATATATATATATATATATATATATATATATATATTTATATATATGCAAACAAGCCTGAATGGTCCCCAGGACTAGATACAACTGAAAACTCACACCCCAGAAGTGACTCGAACCCATACTCCCAGGAGCAACGCAACTGGTATGTACAGGGATGCCTTAAACCACTTGACCATCACGACCGGACATAAGGAAGTGATAGCCGAGGCTATATGAACCACTTCCCCGACGGCACCTGGATGGTTATCTTGGGCATAGCATTTTATCAAATCACCTCATTTTGGGGGGCAACACGTGAGGAACACAAATGCAAACAAGCCTGAATGGTCCCCAGGACTAGATACAACTGAAAACTCACACCCCAGAAGTGACTCGAACCCATACTCCCAGGAGCAACGCAACTGATATGTACAGGGATGCCTTAAACCACTTGACCATCACGACCGGACATAAGGAAGTGATTGCCGAGGCTATATGAACCACTTCCCCGCCGGCACCTGGATGGTTATCTTGGGCATAGCATTTTATCAAATCACCTCATTTTTTGGGGCAACACGTGAGGAACACAAATGCAAACAAGCCTGAATGGTCCCCAGGACTAGATACAACTGAAAACAAGATAACCAAACAAGATGTTGACAAAGAAATCAAACAGCAAATAATTGAAACATGCACATCTACACGTCTTCGTCGAAGAGCTCTAGAACTTGTTGATGATGAAAGTTCTCTTACCAAGATACTGGATATTGCTCGTCGAATTGGAAGATGCTGCACGTGATGCTCGTGTCATGGAGTGCAGTGCCAACAACGGTTCTGCCACTGTTACTAACAGTCATGAAGTGTGTAAGGTTCAGGGAGGACACCATGATCATAGAAGATATCATGCCAAACCTAACATTAAATTGAGCCGAGAACCACATCACAACCGGAGTCATGGAACAAGACTCAAGCAGTCACAACGACTCACATCAGAGGTTGTCAACAATAAATGTTACAATTGTGGAGGAGACTACCCACACCAAGATAATATTTGTCCAGCTCAAGGTAAGAAGTGCTATGAGTGTGGAAAACTAGGTCATTTTGGTGCTATGTGTCGTTCCACACTAAAGAAACCACAATCAATAAATAAAAGCAATGTACGAGGATCAAGTCATAGGAGTCGAGGTGGCAAACACAATATTGCACCTCAAATCAAGAATGTTAATAATATACAAAACAACATTTCATTACAACCAGTCTCAGATGACAGTGAATGTGATTATATTTATGGAGTACAATCAATCACAAAATGGAATGATCTTCCAAACAACCCAGAGACTATAGTATACATTGCTGGCATTTGTCTCAAAATTCTTATTGACACTGGATCAAACATTGACACCATTGCTGAGTGCCACTATGAAAAATTTAAAAAACAGTTCCCAAAGCTTGAAAACTATAATGGCAAAGCCACTGCCTATGCTTCAAAGGTAGCCTTACCAGTGATTGGAACTTTCACTGCAGAGATTAAGTCAAAGAATGCAATGCTCATTACTACATTCCATGTTGTTAGGAATGCAAAGGAGTCTCTACTCAGTTACAAGACTTCAACCAAATTGGGGCTACTTCAGCTTTCTAATGCTGTAGCAGTGGAATCTGCAAACAATGTTGATGCTATTGTTGCTGAATTTTCTGATCGGTTTAAATCCATAGGTTGTTATACTGATAGCAAAGTACATCTGCATATCAACCCAGATGTAATTCCAGTTGCCCAACCACATCGCCGACAACCATTCCATACTCGCAAGAAAGTCGATGCCGAACTGGATAGGCTGATAGAACTAGATATCATTGAACCGGTAACAGGCCCAACACCATGGGTAAGCCCAATTGTCACTCCACCGAAGCCGAAGAATCCAGATGAGATACGCATTTGTGTAGACATGCGTGTTCCCAACAAGGCAATAATGCGTGAACGCCATCCTACACCCACTGTAGATGATATGATTTACCGCTTGAATGGTGCAACTGTATTTAGCAAGTTAGATTTAAACAAGGGCTATCATCAGCTTGAACTTGATGATGAGAGTCGATTCATCACAACGTTTACGACACATCGAGGTCTGTATAGGTACAAGCGCCTGAGTTTTGGTATTAACAGTGCTGCTGAAGTATTCCAGCACATCATCAGCCAGGTATTGCAAGATATACCTAATGCTGACAACATGTCTGATGACATCATTGTTTATGGCCGTACCCAAGCTGAACACGACAAAGCTCTTCGTGCAACATTGCAACGCTTACGAGAAAAGAATTTGACGCTAAGCCGAGCAAAGTGTGAGTTCAATCAACATAAAATTGAATTCTTTGGACATGTACTTAGTGACAAAGGTCTGTCTCCAGATCCTAAGAAAGTTGCAGATATCAAGAATGCTGCACCTCCTTCAACATCCACTGAAGTACATAGTTTTCTGGGAATGGCAAACTACTGTTCTCGCTTCATTCCAGATTTTGCTACCATTACGAAGCCTCTACGTGAGCTCCTGAAGAAAAATGCATCATGGTACTGGAGCGATGTCGAGCAAAATGCATTTGATGCTGTGAAAGATGCACTAGTAGAAAATGCGACTGCTGCATACTTTGATCCATCAATGGACACTGAGTTAACGGTGGATGCTAGTCCTGTTGGTTTAGGTGCTGTGTTAGCCCAACACAAACCTGGTCAACCAGATTCCAGAGTAGTAATTGCCTATGCCAGCCGTTCTCTCACAGATGTTGAGCAACGATACAGTCAGACAGAGAAGGAAGCTCTTGCTCCTGTATGGGGCTGTGAACACTTCAATGTGTATCTGTTTGGTGCACCCTTTACCACGATAGTCACTGACCACAAACCGTTGGAGACCATCTTCAATAATCCAAAGTCCAAACCACCAGCTCGCATTGAGAGATGGGCTCTTCGTCTGCAACCATACAACTTTACGGTGAAATACAAGCCAGGTGCAGGCAATCCCGCTGATTACATCAGTCGACATCCTGCCAACAGTTTCACCATCACCAAGCATCAGCAAGTTGCCGAGGAATATGTACACTCTGTAACCTGTGATGCAGTCCCTAAGGCTCTCACTCTTGATGAAATACGTACTGCAACCCTAGAGGACCCAACTCTGCAAGCAACAGTGGATGCATTGACCAAGAAAAAGTTTCCACGCATTGAGTTCCACGAGTTGACCAAGATGCATTCAAAGCACTTGAACGCATCCAGACAGAATTAAGTGTTACGCAACAACGCGACACCGTGCTGCGAGGTACTCGTATCGTTATTCCAGCTGTTCTCCAGCAACGTGCTCTGAAGCTTGCACATCAAGGACACCAAGGTCTTGTAAGGACCAAACAGCTGCTACGAGAAAAGGTATGGTTTCCTGGCATTGATCGTCAAGCTAAGGACATGCATGATGCCTGTGTCCCTTGCCAAGCTGCAGTGGATACTTCAAGACCAACACCTCTACAACCTTCACCACTACCTGCTGCACCATGGATGGAAGTATCGATGGATTTCTGTGGACCGCTACCAACTGGAGAGTACTTGATGGTAGTCATTGATGATCACTCACGTTATCCAGAAGTAGAAATCATCACTTCCACATCTGCAAAGGCTGTCATCCCGAAACTCGACAAGATCTTTTCAAACTTTGGCATTCCTGAAGTTGTCAAGACGGACAATGGACCACCATTTAATGGACAAGACTTTGTCAACTTTGCTGAGCATATTGGATTCAAACACCGCCGTGTGATGCCACTACATCCACAAGCAAATGGAGAAGTCGAGAGATTCATGCAACCTCTCATGAAAGCTGTACGCTGTGCTCATGCCGAAGGACGATCCTGGAAACAAGCTATGTATGCTTTTCTCAGGAACTACCGTGCAACACCGCATGGAACACTGGGCAAGTCGCCTGGCGAACTTTTATTTGGACGTCCTATGAGAATCGCACTACCTGTCATGCCAGCCAAGGTAACGGATAAACGTCTCGCTCAGAAGGATGCACTAACCAAGTGTTAGTGATTCCAACTAGTGTAGAAAATGATGAAGTGCAAAGTCGTGCAAAAGAAAAAGAAAAAATGAGTTATAACTCGATAAACAATTCATCGAGGGATGTTTTTGTATTTAAGAACTCTCGTCCAAAACGACATGTTAAACGCCCTACACGATATGATGATTAATTGTGTTCATATGTAATGCAAAGTATTTACTTGTTATGCTGAACTAAATTTAATATTGTTTGAATAATGCAGATCTCTCATTCAATATTTTGTAACTTTGTATTACAGTTTCTTTCATCTTCGTTTAACATTGCATATGTATTTTTAACATTGAAATCCTTTGTGGTAAAGTTGTTTAAATTCTTTGTGTGTTTAATTAATGTTAAATGTATGCAATATCTCTTGATATGTTAATAACTTACTTTGTGTCAATAACTTTGCTTTGTGCTACAAGCATGGTAGACATCCTGTATTCATTCTTTTTAAAGAAAAGGAGGGATGTCATGTTCACAGAAAATGGTACCATCCGTTTTCTATGTGCGGCGGCTGGACGCCACGGAGAGAGAAGGTAAACAAAGCACAGGACGCCTGCCAAGCTTGGGAGCTCTAGTCATGTAATCGTATATAAGTATTAAAGTCAGTAACCAGGAATGACTTTACATCAACCTTACTATCAAGACTATCTCAGCTATATACAGATACCACACCTCCCTCCCCTCACCACCTTCACTACCCTTCACCACCTTCTCAACCCTTCACCACCTTCCCAACCCTTCACCACCTTCCCTGCCCTTAACCACCTTCATTACCCTACACACCTTCCCAACCCCTCACCACCTTCCTTACCCTTACCTACCTTCACTGGCGTACACCACCTTCCTTACCCTTACCTACCTTCACTGCCCTACACCACCTTCCCTACCCTTCACCACCTTCACTACCCTTCATCAAGAATGCCAATACGAGACCAGAAACGCAAAAGGTGAACAATATCAAAAGTATCCGATTCACCAAGAATTCTATCTAGGGACAAGTGACCGAGAGGGACGGTCGGAAAGCACGACACATGCTCGTCCTGGAAGTCAGGACATTCAACAAGGATATGCACTACTGTAAGAGGGACAATGTAATTTGGACTATCAGGAGCAGGTCGGCGCTCCATTAAGTGATAGTGAGTTAAGCGTGTATGGCCAATACACAACCTCGGCAGAGCCGTTTCCCATCGCCGGTAACGGTTGAGGGAGGAAGACCATGGGGACACACTACGCTTAAGAGTACACAGTTTGTTACCAACAACCGAAGACCAACAACCCTACCAACGGGCAAGGATGGAGGAATGAATAACTGGGTAAAAATCTGAATAAGGTATACCTTTACGAGAGATGGGACAAGAGCGGATAGTTTTCCATAGCAGTAGCATCCGCACGCTCTTTAAAGAAATGCCAATATGGCGTTAAAGGACCTTAGAGCCAGGAGGCCACTACGAGAGTCAACTACAACCACATAGGTGGATTGACAACGAGAAAGCAATAGACGAAGAGCATAGAGAATAGCATAAAGTTCTGCTGTGAAGATGCCAGTCTTCAAGCGACACATGTAAGTGTGGTCAAGAAAAACCACAGAGTAGCCTACACCATCCTCAGACTTAGACCCATCGGTGAAGATGGATTGGAGTAGGAGTGTGAAAAAAGTGTTTAAAGAAAAGGCGTTTCAGAACCGTAGGAGGGGGTAAAAGCTTCAGTGATACAGGTCAGGGATGTATAAAATTTAGGAAGGGGGAACCTCGATGGGGGCAAGGACTGAACAATATGAGGAGAAACATCGGTAATACGAATCGAAAGAGAATCCTGTAAGCGAGATAACCGGACAGAAAGAGGGAGGTGGTGAAGAAGAACAGGAACGACAGGATGGGTAAATATCAAAGCACGACAGAGGCGAGAGTGAGGATGTTGTAAGGACTGTGCAAGATAGCGAAGACAGTAGCGATCATGGTGGTCCTGAAGAGATAGGAAAGCAGTGTCAACATTCAAGCTGAGAGCAGGAGTCGAACAAAAGGCACGAGAGGTGAGGTGCAACCCAGTATGGTGCAAATCATCAAGACGGTAAAGAGTAAGAAATGCAGATGAGTAAGCAGGGCAACCATAATCGAGTTTAGACAGTACGAGAGAGGACTGTAAAGAAAGAGAACTTTCTTAAGGTTTTGTCCCATACTTCTTCGGGAGCTATCCGCTCCCAAAGAAGTATTGGACAAAACTTTAAAGAAGTTAAGGGCCTTAGAGCATTCAACTCGGAGGTAAAAGATATGGCACGACCAAGACAAACGAATGTCTAAGATTAACCTCAAAAGCTTAGCGGAATCCCTGTACACAAGGGAATGACCATAAAGCGACAAAGATTGACGAAGAACGGACACACTTCCGAGTAAAAGTCATAG
>WNGS01028583.1:14168973-14185493 GCA_020271785.1 Procambarus virginalis | reverse complement strand
TATGTCTAGCATACTATGGTAATTAAATGTTGATTTATTTCCAACAGTGGTGTCTAACATTAACACATGAGGTATGAGGAAACAATATCACATACAACACACTGGCATTAATTAAGTCGTCAGAATATCACCTCATTAAGACATAAAATCACCTACCACCTGGTATGTATGATGCACAAACAGTAGAAATGATCCTTGGTATAAATACTGTTACATGACAATTAATCTAGCAGTCACAATACACACATAAGTTCACAAATCTCGGACTGGAATGCCACAGATGGGCTTGCCTGGGATGGTCAGAGAGTAGTAGCCCTTGAGCCAAGCTCGCCAGGAGGCGACACAATATCCAACTTCATCAGTCAACTGACCCTCACCTTACAAATAATCTCAAGCTCATTACAGATGTAACTCGCTCATGAACTTCTAATTTAATATACAACTAAGTAAAGTATAAGACACAACCTACATAATGATACATAATAAAAGTTCAATACATAAAAGAATTTATCATTATATAAAAATATGAACACAAAAAATTCGTATTTGTACCACATGGTAACGCTGGCGCGAGTCGGTACGTCAAAGGGGGGAGGGGTGAGGGGAGGATTCAGGACGTCGGCCAACTGTTAATACATATGTATACAAGAATACAAAATAAAGTAAATATATACAACATGTGGATCAAAGCTTGTCTATGTGGTATACATTTCACAGTGCCATAATCTCAGTAATTGTCATGATCAGAGGATAATGCAAGGAACAACACTAAAATGGAAATTACACAGTATACATATGAGTAATACATCCAAGACCTAAATGTAAATGGAGAATGTATACATTCTCCAGCATGGTCCACATAATGTTACCTATACAGCATTTATATAGCATTAGATACAATAAGCATACTGTGGAGGCTGTCGCCTAGGGGTTATGGCTGACCAACCACGTGGTAATCAACATACACAGAAATGGGTAGAAAACGGGAAAACAGCTACTCACCTTGAGCTGGAGTCTTCTCTGGGAGGGCTGAAGCAATACTAGGCTTCTAGGGGCGAGGATGAGCGAAGTCCAATGGTAGCTGGCCAATACGGGTTGCTGGATAACCACCTTCCAGGGAGCGTCACTAACAGGTCCTTCTGCGGTCAGGTGCGATTCTTCTCTGGCCTCTCTCTCGCCTCCAGGCATGCGCGTGGGTGATGCGCAGAAGACGCACGGCGTCGGACTGCCGCCCACCAATCAGGAGCGACTAAGATAAGAAATATTCCCTCTGGCGGGCACTTAAATGTGGTTCCCTCCACACTCCCCCCGTCCCTATAAAACAAGGGGTGTATTAGAACTTAATTTAAACTTAGTATGTCCTTTTGGAAAAGACCATCCATGCTTCACATTGAGGGGTGGAATGGTATATATAGCAACAGAAGAGAATGTTTCTGGTTTGACTGAAAGAAAACGTTTAACAATTTAAATACAGAGTGTACTTCTTTGTAAAATTGTTCATGATTATTGTACTGACATGGTGTTTGTTGATCTAATTCTTGTGATTGAACGAAGTAGTACTATTTTGGTGCACTGAACTGATCATGATTTATTTACACTACCCACTACACTGCAGCTTTTTCTTCTTTCTTTCTTTCTTCAAGATTCATTCCTAGGAATTCACCCTAGTAATGGTCCTCACAAATAAGCGCCGCTCCTTGGTTATGGTTCCTTCCTTGACAGAGCAACACTTTCAACACATCTCACCCCCAGGATCCCAAGGGAAAGCAATAGGATCTATGCCTTCCAGAAACTGATCTACTGCTAGTTTTCTTTTATTTTCTTTGAGGACGCATTTTCGAATTGTGTTTTAAAACGTCCTGTTTTCTGTAAGGAATTGGCTCCTTCCTATGGTTCCTCCTACTATAATTACATTTCCCATTGAGCAGCTCCTGTAATCTAACTTCTCCCTTAAAAGAGATGAGGAGACACCCCATGTCTTTGTTCTAGATTCTTCATCAATGTTCCTGAAGGTTGGATGTTCAACAGAGGCACTTCCTGATCTTGGCTTGTTTGTGCAGTAAAGGCAAGTTTCTGAAGTGCCACTTCTGTCCCGCACTGGAACACTGAAGGAACTTCACCTGATGCGTTCCCATCTAGTGCAGCAAACTTGTGGTCTTCATTGTCCTTATCTGCTGCTGCTGCTGCCCTGAGTCGCGATACAATACTAATGTGAACGAGTACTTTTTTTCTAACCCCTCCCCTGAAGGTTGGATATTTGTCTGGGCAGTCTCCTGCCCATGATCAGGTTGTTCTATTAGTGTGTGGTCCTGAAGTATGCTCACTTCCCTGCTCCTGCACTTTAGCATTGAGGGAACTTCAAGTGGTGAGCTTTCAAGCGGCATAGATGAAACCTGCTGACCCTATGCAGGGTTATTCAAAGATGAAAAATGAATATCATTGACTTTTAACATTAGATTACCTACAATATTCCGGGGACGTACCCTAGGTAGAAGTTGTGGGCCTGGTGGTGGCTGGGTCGGATTTAGGCCTGTTGAGCCGACGTGTCCATGTTTAAAGATGAATTCTCCTCGTTGAATGAAACTTATTGTTGGCATGTTCCCCTTGTTTGTGGCCTTCATCCCAGCCATCCTGGGATCTTTGGCATTCGCGAGCAAAGTGACCCTCTTCCCCACATAGGTAACAATTATTACTCTTCTTAGGTGATGGGGTGCATTGACCACGAGGTGATATGATAGCGTTTGTGAGACGCCTCAAACCCTCACATACCTCGTCCAATTTGCACGAACCCCTGAGATCCCTGAGACAACTTCGTCCAGTTTTGCGTTCATGCCTGTCAATTTATGTAGCTTTGTATCCATTGCCGCAAGAGATGGAGAGTCTGATCCAGCATTTGTTTGATGGAGATCCCCCTTACCATGACCTGATAAGCTATCAGCCAGTGACGAATCTGGAGATTTTGTGGGTGTCTGTGAACGGAGGCAGAAAGCCAAACTACTCCGGGCTGGCTGTTCGTATCAGGAAGGTCTACCCACAGCATTTATCTGCACTACTGGCCCTTGGGACCTCTGCTGCTAGGAACCATGTGAGGATGAGCCTGCTGACCCATGAATAGCAATAGAATTATGCTGAAATGTCTGAGCCCTATCACTGGCTTTTTCCATGTAAGAAATATTAGCGTTGGAAATATATTCTGCTAAACGCTTATCTAGCAAACCTTGGCCAAATCGCATGATTGCCATCTGCTCTTCCTCTCCCCTTTCCAGATGTTTGTAGGCTCGATGAGCCAAATGCGGACTCTGTCAGCCCATTCTAAGATTTCCTCACCATTCTCCTGGTAGGCCTGAGAAAATTTAATTATTGCCACATCTAAATCCTCCCTATCTCCAAATCTCTTTACAAGTTTGTGCATTATGCGAGTGTAATCAATTGATGGTTCCCGGTCTAGTGTTCGGTGTAAAAATCACTAGCTTTGCCCTTAAGACACCAACCCAAGTTTGTTACAGAAGTCGTGCCACTCCAATCTTTTTCCGCTGCATATGATGTGAAACAGCGATAGAACGGAGCCCAATCAGATTTACCATCATAATCGAGTTCTCGAGGTGGTGGACGTAACGAATTACTCCTTCGACCATGACTGTTCCACTGTCGAGGAGACCTGGAGTCATCCGAATCAGAATCCTGAGAGCTAGCTGACAACCTTCGAACTGGATGACGAGTGGAATGTGACGAACCCTTAGTGGAAAGATGTCCATGTCTCTGAAAACCAGAACTATGCAAACCATGGGTAATACGAGGAGGAGACCTACGTCTGGTGTGACTGTGTGTAGCTGCACCTCCAGAGGCAATGGAGGCATTCCCATCGGTTGATGGCGAGTTTGAACGTTTCCTAGTGTTTGGTTCTGTTATTGTGTTGGAGCCCTAGCTATGAGGTAGTGGGTCTGTGTCAAAAGATATGGCGTTCAATAAAGGAGTTGTAATCTTAAGGTGAGAAATATGGTGGATGTTGCCTGCCGTGATAGTGCGTGTGTGTCTAAACTTGACAATTCTGTTGGCCAGTGTGTACGACACTCCCGGTAATTTTATTAGATCAGATACAGACGCCAAGTTAATGCGTATGTGGGGCATCTTGCAGTAATGAAAAGCCTCAGCTCAGAACTAGTCTTTTGCAAAATGTAGGTTCACAGCCCAAGTAAACCGGCAATTAATAAAAATACGACACGTCAGGGAATAGGCCTTAAATCTAGGAATGGTCAAGAATAGTACTCCGTAATTCTAGGGATGGTCAAGAATAGTACTCCTTAATTCTAGGAATGATCAAGAATAGTATTCCTTAATTCTAGGGATGGTCAAGAATAGTACTCTTTAATTCTAGGGATGGTCAAGAATAGTACTCCTTAATTCTAGGGATGGTCAAGAATAGTACTCTTTAATTCTAGGGATGGTCAAGAATAGTACTCCGTAATTCTAGGGATGGTCAAGAATAGTACTCCTTAATTCTAGGGATGGTCAAGAATAGTACTCTGCTTCCAAGTCTGTAACAAATGGAAGCAGGTGCCGCTTAAGAATTATCCAGTATGTTTGAGGTACCCCTTCACTGTACGATGTCATAGAATTGGAGAAAAACAGGGTGGCCCCAATAATTAGGGTGACCTGACCCGAATGTTACTCCCTCACAAAAATTTTCAAAAGTTGGATTGCACTTGGTATGGTCTTGAACACTCATTAGGACTGGATAATCGCAAGTTCGTACACTTGATCATGTACTGTAATTTAGGATCATGCACTTAAATCTAGAATCATGCACTTAAATTGAAGGTCATGCATTTAAATTTAGGATGTAAACATACATTGCACTGTTGCAAGTGTAGGTTAGGTAAGAACCCTTCTAACTTATTTCTAAGTATTTTCACTGGTCACTTGTAGGAATATCATATGCAGTTATGTTCCCCTACAAAGTGGACACTTGCAAACCACAATGTTTCAAGTTTCAATTACATAGTCCTCAGTATCACTCACTTAACTAATATATATATCAGTATATTTCACCTAAGTGTTTCAAGTAAATGTATTTAATTTTACTGAAAACTAATTTTATGCACTAATATGTATATTTATCTATGAATATATAGTTCAAAGTTCACGCACCTGTTACAGAACAACACACGTATTTCAGATGAATGGGTAAGCTCAATGGTGCTCCAAGCGAAGAAATATGGTTTCCCTTTCTCAGATTCTAAGTACACTAGCACTAATTTTCTTGACACATATGTCTCTGGAGTCATATATATATAAGGAAAGTTCGTGCAGCCAAAGTATAATACAGCCCAGTGAGGTGCAACAAACACTTTTGTATAGCAGAAGCCACTGAGTCCTCCACGACCTTGAGTAAACAATAACACAGCCCGGATACGCTCGTGAACGAAGGGTTGAATCCGTGAGTTGGTAACTTTCTCCTCACTCCTATTATAAACATAAAAAAATCCGAGAACTCTGAATTCTGATGTAGAATATCGAGAAAAACAGTAAATGCCAAGAAAACTGATGGTACAACCTTAGTGGTAAGTGGGAACGCCAACTGGTGGGGCGGACGCCAACTGGTGGGGCGGACGCCAATTGGTGGGGCGGACGCCAACTGGTGGGGCAGACGCCAACTGGTGGGGTGGACGCCAACTGATGGGGCAGACGCCAGCAGGTGGGGCAGGCCGGCAGCATGTAGGAACAAGTATGGCGGCGGCGTGGCTTGATGATGGCGTCGTCTTGAGAACAATGAATATTTACCAAAATTTCCAAAAAAAATAGAAAAAATTGCCAAAAATGGAGAAAATCGATACTGCAAAGAGGGCAAAAATCAGGGAAACGAATCTAACGTCGAAAAACTTGCTGGATGCATGGGGGTTGTAGAACACTCTTGAATCAGGGACAGGGATATGACGAAGTATATAATATCACATGGAAATGCAAGGATTTGGAAATAAAGCACAGATACTGGAATTAGGAACTACAATATCTCAGACAACGCAGCTGGAAAGCATAAATCAAGTTCTAGAAAATTGGAGAACATCTAACGTGCAACCGACGACAGTAAATTTTACTGTAATGTTGAACACGCCGTCTCAAAGTTAGTAGGATAATGATGCGTACAGCGTGGCGAGGTCCTCTTGATCACCGTGTAGGCCAATTACTCACTGCGCCAGTGTGTAGGCGGACACCTAGGGGTTTGGCTGACCAACCATGTGGTAATCAACATACACAGAAATGGGAAGAAAACGGGAAAACAGCTGCTCATCTTGAGCTGGAGTCTTCTTTGGGCGGGCTGAAGTAATACGACGGCTTCTAGGGTCGAGGTCCAATGGTAACTAACCAATACAGGTTACTGAATAACCACAGTCCAGGGAGCGTCACTAACAGGTCCTTCGCGGCCATGTGTGGTTCTTCTCTGGCCTCTCTCTCACCTCCGGGCATGTGCGTCGGTGATGTGCAGACGCACTGCGTCGGACTGCCACCCACCAATCAGGAGAGGCTAACATAAGAAATATTCCCACTGGCAAGCACTTTGAATGTGGTTCCCTCCACAATACAAAGATGTTTTTCAAGCTAACATGACATTAGGCTACTGCTGTACACTAGACTCTAATATATATGTTGGAAAATCCGACACCATTTAATAGTATTACATGCAATTGCAGATAATACTGCTGCTGATGTAAACACAAGTTAACCCATAGAAAATGTAGCTTGTAGTGGAATTTTCCGTCAATAGAAAACGGGATATCATTGCCACGTACTATTATAAATTCACCAACTATTGTTGGGAATTATTCTTAAATACATTAGTCTTTGGACTTTTACCACCATAAAAACATCTCATTTTAATTAACTTAATTATCAGTATTAAAATAAAGTAAATGTGACCCTTCTATCAGTTACTGATATCTGGACAAAGTAGGCCAGTAGCGTCAGTAGTAGGGTGAGGTCAGCCATTGTGGTTAGACCAGAGTCGTGGGGCAAATAACGGCTCCTATAAATTCTCTTGGACGAAGTGTTATGGAAGATCAGAGTAATGATCTGCCATCATCAATCTCAAGGGAAGTGTTTTTCCGAAACCCGCTTATCTAATAATTTTTTGCCATTAATGTTAGGTAGATATTGGGTGAGCCGGTGAGAGCACAAATGATCGACTCAAAAAAGGTAATTAAGCCTTGATCCTTATCATATATAATATACAGTGTTTTATCTGATGTAGCTGTCATATATTATAGGATTCTGGCTTTATAGCAAGCGCCCTTTGACAGGTTAAGAAGAGGAAGTAAGACTTGATACATCAGTTACTGGGTGATGAAGGCTGCCTCAAAATAGGATAATTTGGTGTCTACCTCCTAGTTATACCTGGTGGACTAAGCCTGCTGTATAATAAGATAAGGAACCTCCTCAATGTATACTAATATGTGTAGTTAATACTGTAGTTTGATTGGCAACATATATATATAAATTCAATATAAACCCCCCTAATGTGTAAGGATCGATTTGTGGGATTATTGCAGAAATACAGTTCACTTAATATTATACAAATTGCTATCGAAATATATAAATTAACGTAAATATAAATTCTATATAAATTCATATAAATCAAATATATATAAATCTCACAGGTCGGTTCCCACATTATATGGTCCTTCGAACCTAGATTATTTGATCCTTTGAACCGAGATTATTTGGTCGTCTTAGTACCGGATGAACCAGTTAACCAGTCGATTCATTAAATACACTGGTACTAGTGCAGTGCGATTTATACAGCAACAATACTTAGCCAGTCAATGACCAGCGGCGTAGCCTCCCTCGAGCGAGCTCAGGAGCCCCCTGAGCTCAGTTCAGCCTTATTCAGCGTTTCATGGTCACCCACCAATTTGGTGGTGTGTTATTTCCGTAAGATGACAGCGCTAATATTGAAGCCAGCCAAATTAGTGGCTGTGTCCTCACGAGATTGTTCACGGATTTCGTGGTGTTAATTTCGCGAGAGATTATCCACGAATTTTGTGATGTTAATTTCGCGAGGTCACTAATAATATTTAATACTTCTTGATAATATTAGAAGTTTCATAGAGGCTAATTAAGAGGCTATTATCAATAATTGTGCATATTATTTCTCCAAAATAGAGAATTAATATATATTGCACTAGTGCTCTCAATGTAATGTTTACCAATTGCCAACCCACAACAGGGTAGGATATACATTGACTAGTGTTTATAGATCACCTAGTCCCATATTACCATTGACTAGTTGAACTATTTATTATTCATCCAAGTCCCATTATTACCATAGTCTAGTTGTACTATATTGAACAACCTAGCACAATTAATGAATGGTACAGACCCTATTTTGGGTGTAATTTTATCAACTCGAGTTGAGTTGTGTATATATAACAATTTACTTATGATCATTACACCTTTCAGTGATTAATTAGTGTCTATACCTTCCTAGGGTGATTTTGAGGAGCTAACCTAAAGGTACTTCCAGTAACACTTGTTTATCACTCAAATCATTAGTGTGTATGATTGTATATATATATATATATATATATATATATATATATATATATATATATATATATATATATATATATATATATATATATATATATATATATATATATATATATATATATATGTCGTACCTAGTAGCCAGAACTCACTTTTTGGCCTACTATGCAAGGCCCGATTTGCCTAATAAGCAAAGTTTTTCTGAATTAATATATTTTCTCTAATTTTTTTCTTATGAAATGATAAAGGTACCCATTTCATTATGTATGAGGTCAATTTTTTTTCGTTGGAGTTAAATTAACGTAGATATATGACCGAACCTAACTAACCCTACCTAACCTAACCTAACCTATCTTTATAGTTTAGGTTAGGTTAGGTAGCCGAAAAAGTTAGGTTAGGTTAGGTTAGGTAGGTTAGGTAGTCGAAAAACAATTAATTCATGAAAACTTGGCCTATTAGGCAAATCGGGCCTTGCATAGTAGGCTGACAATTGCGTTCTGGCTACTAGGTACGACATATATATATATATATATATATATATATATATATATATATATATATATATATATATATATATATATATATATATATATATATATAAATTTAGAACATAACGATGCCAACACAGAAGACAATGTTCAACATAACAGGCCAATTACACTGGATTAATCTTTGTATGTAGATGCCAGCTGCCTCGTATGGGCCAATAGGCCTTCTGCGGTTACCTCTATTCTTATGTTCATATGTTTCACCCCATTTATCCCTTATGTATCCCCTATGTTTTCACCTTTATTGTCTTATCACCTGACCCAGTGCGGGTATATAATCAAACCATATATATATATATATATATATATATATATATATATATATATATATATATATATATATATATATATATATATATATATATATGTATGTATAATGCGTATTAATTTTAGGTGCTAACCTCTAAAAGAGGTAGGATTATCGCCTAGTGAGTGCAGAAATTTTACCCTAGGTTACCATAAGTACAAGCCCCACAAGGCTTAACCAACTAGCCAATATGGATAATGCAGGGATAATGAAAAGAACCCTTGCAGGTCTTAAAGGCCACTTAACAAGACACATCAAGAAATGTGAAGATTTGTCAAAACAATCTCCAGTTGATTATGCTGACCTGGAAAGCTATTATCAAGCAGCTGCAGGTAAATTTGAGCAAATCAAATGCCAAATGGCAATAGCCAAATTCCTGAGAAATAGAGGAATAAAATGGGTTTCATTAGAGTCGTTAATTGTCACAATAGAAGGGAGGGAGGGAATTACCATGGGAAAGCGCCGAAGCCATTACAACTATATGGCACTGGGAAGGGGTCAGGAAATGTATGTTGGATGGGACAAGAGAAGCGGTTAAGGAATAGTGCCCAACCACTTGGATGGTCGTAAAGTGAAAGCTGATCTGCATGAAGCGCTGGTTTGTCAGCCGTGCAGTGCGGTTCTGTTTACATTCTCCTCATTATTGGCTAGACTCTTGGCGTGGATACTGCTGGTGGCGTTTTGTGTGGGCTCTGGCCTAGCAGACCGGTGGGATGGCGTTGACCATGTCGCCAGTGAAGTGAGTGCTCCTTGTTGAGGTGGTCTTCTCTGGTCTGGTTGACTACCTATTGCTGGAGGTCCCTCTACTGGATGTTGATTTGTGTGTGTGTGGTGTGCAGCTGGCTGGAGACCGTCGGGCCTTGGTTAAGCTGTCTGATGCTGCAGTGTACCAGGAAGTGGTGGAAAAGTTTGCAGAGCGTATTATGCCTTTGCCTGGTCATGCGGGAATGGGTTGTGTAACAAACTTATGAGTTCCAGTGACCTTTTTATGGTGGTGCTGCGGAGTCTCCTGTTTGAGTTACCGGAGATCCTGCTCCGGCGGTTATTTAGGGGATATGGAAGTGTCCTCGCCTGTCAGTCAAGTGTGCTGAAGTCTGGACGTCTCCGTGGTGTCCTGGTTGGTATCCGTACGGTTACCATGAAGCTGAGGAAGGCAATCCCATCGTCCACGGTGCTGCTGAAGTTCAAGGTGAAGTGTTTTTAAGATGGTCAGGAGTGCACTTGTTTCCGGTGCGGTATGGCTGGACACCAGGCTGTAGGTTTTCGAAATGGTGCCGTCCAGATGGTAAATGTTTTCCCGGAGGAGAATTTCCCACCTCTGCTTGGCCTTGTGGATCTGGTGGATGGTCCTGTCGGGTTGGGCTCCCCCGTTGCTCACACAGGTGATGGTCGCGTTCTGGGTGCGGTGCGCTCCGTGAGTGCTGTTGTTCACGCATGTTGTGGTGCATGCTCCTCCGAGTGCAGTCTCCGTGGATGTTGAAGCTTTGGTGAGAAGTTTCCCTGTTTTGTCGCCTATGGGTAATGTCGCACCAGGTTCAGTTGCACCCAGAGCGGTGTGTGCTTTTGCCCTGGGTGTTGAGCCTTTGGAGGCTGATGTGTCGTTGGATGGAGGTCGCCCCTTTCGTCATCCTTCAGCCTCTGCAATTCCGGGTCAACCTGGCTCTTAGCTGAAGCGCCGGAAGATGGCCAGAGGTGGTCGCTCGGGAGACCGGGGACATCCGGCGGGGAGGTTGGAGTCTGCTGCGGGTATATGTGATAGTGAGGATATGACGGTGTCAGTGGTGGCCCCGTCGGTGCTGGGGGATGGAGGATGTGTTGTAGACCCACCTGGTGCTCTCTCAAGTGGCTCACCTGGAGTGCGGAGCCCTGAGTGGGAGGTGGTGGATCAGCGGGATCATGGCAGTGATGATCGCGGCCTTGTCGGGGGACAGTCTAACCCCCCCCCCCCCACCCCTGTGTAGAGTGCATCTCAGTTGCCTGGGGTCCTGGGGCTGGTGCTGTTTCCCTGAGCAGGGTATTGGTTGGACCGGTCTGATGGTATTGTGGTTAGGTAGGGTATTTATATTTTTCTAAATGGATCCTAAATTGATGTGTACTTCACTGAATGTGAATCGATTGCTTTCTGTGGTTATGCAATTGGGACTGGTGTCAATGCTGCGTGAGTGGAGAGTGGATGTGGCTTTTGTGCAGGAGATGGGAGTTGTTGCATGTGTTAGTTAAGGGGATTTACGGTGGTGTTAAACCCTTTGCGGGGTTTGCATGGGAGTACGCTGATTCTGCTATCAAAGCAGGCCCCAATTTCCATGCTTCACATGGAAATGGATGAGGATGGTTGGGTGCTGTGGGTTTGGGTCTCCTTTCTGGGGTCTGAGGTTTCTCTCTTGAATGTGTACACGCCGTCTGAGGCAGAACGGGAGGTGTTTTTTTCCCGTCCTAACGTGCTGCATTTTTTGGGGCACGATATGCAGGAGATGATTTTTCGGTGGGATTTTAATTGTATTACGTTGGTGGGGATAGTAACAGTCTTCGTCCCACCAATATTTCGCTGGCTTTGGTTTCTACATTGAAGAGTTGCGGGTTATGGGATGCGGCCGTGTTACAAGGGGTTCCTTTGGAGTGCACCTTTATCTTGCGTGGGGGCTTGCTCTCGCCTTGATCGTTTTTACGTGCCTACTGGGGGTGTGTCGGTTTTCTCGTTGGAGACGGTTCCAGTGGGTTTCTCAGACCATTGCATAGCTGGTCGTGGCTAGTGGAAGCTGAATTGTGGGTTTCTGAGGTGCCCGGATGTGTGTGTACCCAGTTCCAGGCCGGGTGGGCCATCCTGGCCGCTCGGAAGGGGGCGTTTCCCTCGGTTCTGGAGTTTTAGGAGTGGGCAAAGATTAATTGTTGGTCGTTATTCGGGTGTTGGCGAAGCGGGAGGCAGCTGGGACGTTTGGTCTATTGTGGGTCGTGCAGGTGCGGTTGTTTCGTCTGTATGGGTTGATTAATCAGGGTTTAGATAGGTTTCGGGACATCTCGGTGTGTACGGATTTGATTTGTGGGCTGAGGGAGGAGATGGACGAGGGAGGTTTGTGTGAGGGCTGAAGTGGAGGAAAGGTTGTGTAGTTAGAAGCTCTCACAGTTTTTACTGCAGAGGGAGCGGGTGGGTAATGCCTTTATCTTGTTGGCAAGTCTTCATTGGCCAGACGGTTTAGTCTTGTCGGACACGGGGTAGGGGCTTTGCATTAAGTGTGCAGCAAATTAGAGTCTTTGTATGGGTCGGTTGTGGGGAACGAGGGGTTGATGGGGTCCTTCCTCAAACACTATACACCTAGGTTGTCGGAGTTGGAATGTGAGGATCTTGTGCAGGAGGTAAGCCCTTCCGAGCTTTGGGGGTAGTGCGGTCCTTTCGTCGGGGTAAGGTTCCGGAGTCGGATGGGTTTCCGATGGAGTTCTAAGTCAAGTTTTGGGATGTGCTTGGTGTCTATTTTTGGAGGTGGTTCGGTTTTGTCTTACGCAGATGACGCTGTCTGATTCGCAAAATGAAGGTTTTGTGAGGCTTCTCCTAAAGCCGGGGGATTTACGTTTTTTTGCAAATTGGCTGCCTATTACGTTGTTCAGTGTGGAATACAAGATTATTTCTAAGTTGTTGGCTGGGCGTTTGCGATCGTTGGTAGGGTCGGTGGTTTTGTCGGGTCAGTTTTTTGGGGTTCCGGGTAGGAACCCCACAAAAACCCCTTGGTGCAGTGCAATTTCCTTTTCCAGGATTTGCTCCTCTATGTGGAGGATTCTGGTGTTCCCGTGGCCATGATCAGCTTTGATTGGTCCAAGGCTTTTGATCGAGTGCTAATTGGGTTTGTTTTGCGGGGTCCTGGAGCGATCTGGTTTCCCGCCCCAGTTGGTGAGCTTGATTCGAAATGTTGTACACTGGTAGTAAGGTGTGTGTCAATGGGTTGCTTAGTGCTTCCTTTGCTGTTCGGCATTCAGTTAGGCAAGGGTGTCATCTGTCGATGCTTCTCTATATTCTGTTTCAGGAGCCTTTTGTTAAGGCGATGCATGCTTGTCATTCGGTTGTATCGCCGAGTTTGCCAAAGGGTTTGTCCCTCAAGATTTGCGGTTGCTCAGATGACACGGTCTTTTTTGTGGCTTCAGAGGGTTCTGTGACTGCAGCTCAAGATCTGGTGCTTCAGTTTGAGTCGGCTACGGTGGGCCGTAAATCGTGAGAATCGGGGTGGGTAAATCGTGAGAAGTCTTGTCTTCTGGAGTTGGAGGGTTGGGCCTCTTGTTTGGTGAAGTCTGGGTCATGGTTTCCGATGGTTCAGTATATTCGGGTTCTGGGGATTATGTGGTTCAGATCGTATGTGCAGTCTTTGGAGTTTAATTGGGATGCAGTTTTGCAGGGGTGGGCGTGGCTGTGGGGATGTTGTCACATGGGGTCCTGACTATTTGTCAGCGGACGCTTATTGTGTCTTGTAAGGTTCTGTCGCGGGTCTGGTTTGTTGCGCAGTGTTTTCCATTGGATCGGCAGAGGGCTCGTGATCAGGAGGGTTTAGTGTGATGTGGCCAGTATCATTCGGTTCGTTGGTCTACGTTGTGTCTGCGGGTGTCGGTGGGTGGGACTGGAATTCCTGATGTTTATGTGAAGTCGTTGGCTTTGCTTTGGGGGTCAGTTCGGAGGGGTTTGGTGTTAGGGAGTGGGTTGTTCTACTGCTCTATTGGGGTTTAGTTTTTTGCTTAACCTGGGGCATTGTCGGGAGGTGACCTTGTTTATGCCTCAGGTGTACTCGTGGGCAGTGATGATTCTTCGAGCGCTTTGTCGATTCCCGGTGTTTAGGTCTTTTGGTTGTGGAAAGGTGTATGGAGTGATTGCCTCTTGGGTGGCTCCCAGGGTCGAGGGTTTGTACCCTTGTTTCAACTGGGGGATGTGCGGGAGGCATTGAGTGGGCCGTGTATTGCACTGTGGACAAGTGCGTAGGTTTTTTTGCCATTTGCATGAGTCCTTGGCTTCGAATGCGAGGCTCTTTATGTTGGGTTTGGTTGCCTCGGACAGTTGTGTTCATTATGGGGAGCGTGAGACTCAGTTGCACGTCTATTATTTTGTGCATGGGTTCGGGGTTTGGTGGGTGGTTGCGGGATATAGTTGCGGCCTTTTGTGTCCGGGGGGTGCAAGTTGATTTATTGCGTTTTTTGTTTTTTTCGTTTCCTCAGGGTTCCGGCGGGTGCATAATACGCTCGGGGTTTATTGGCGGATTATTTTTTTTTTATGGGTTGGTAGGATAGAGGGGTATGGGGGGGGAGGATTTTGTTTTTTTGAGAGGCTTTTTGTCTTACTATTTGGTTGGTGCGAAGATCCTTTCCTAGGGTTTTTGATGCTTGGTTGATGGTGGAGTAAGTCCATGGTGCTGCTTTGGTGTAGGTGGATGGTTCGTGGCGGGTATGGTTGTGTGTGTCTGTGCGTGTTCTTTTGTTTGGGTTCCCTGTGGTGGGTGTGTTGGTGGTCTGTGTTTATCTGTGGATGTTGTGTGGGTGCTCGTGTGTTGTCTTTGGGGTTTTTGTGTGTGCTGGGTTTTGTTTGGTTCTTTGTTGTGAGGCGGGTGTTTTGTGTTGTTGTGTGTGTAGTGGTATGAGTGTACGGGTGTTGCTGTGTGGCATGTCTGTATCTTTCCTGATGCTCCGGTGTGTGAGTGTTTTCTCTGTTTAGCGGCTGGCCCGTCCTCCGTATGTGGGGGTCAGTTTGTATGCTAGGTGGTTGTGTCTGTCTCGTGTGTGTTCCTTTGTTGTGCGAAATTTGTATGTTTGTACTCACTGTCATAATGTATTGCTGCCTTGTGTTATGTGCTTTCCATCATGTTTCCTGTTGACACGCACCGTAAGGGTAATGTGGGTTATATGTTTGCGTGTATTATGTTCTATATCATGTGTTAAGTTTTCTATGTTATATTTACTATGTTCTGCTTCCTGTGTTATCGGTTATGTATCTCTAATTCTGTTTTCCCATTGGTGCTGTGTTGTTTTGTACACAGGGTTTCTGTGTGCAGTGTGGCATGTATTCTTTTGCCTGTGCTGTGTTTCATGTGTGTGTTCTGTGTTCTGGTTCTGTGGTATGGTGTCTACTGATTGTGTCGTATGACACATGGTGCGTGTATTTTACGTTGTATTTTTTTACCTTAGTTTTAATTGTGTTTTCTTTTGTACACTTTTGTAGTTACTGTTCACCATTGGCACGCTCCGTCTGGGTACTGCGGCTTTTTTTCTTGTGTGTTCCTATGTCATTTTTTATTGTTCTGTTTGTTTTCACTTTTATGTTATATTGCTCTGTGCACCATTCTGTGTTACTGTTATTCTGTGTTCCTTTTTTTCTGTTTCTCTGTGAGGTGTTACTATGTATGTTCTATATGCATTTCTGTATTATGGTGTGGAGATTATGGTCTTTTTTTTTGGTGCTTCGGAACCTGTTATACTGTATTTACTTTGTTTTACAAATAAAAAAAGAAAACCTGCATGAAGCGAGACCGTCGCTCTACCGTCCAGCCCAAGTGGTTGAGCAATAGAGTCAATTCAACTTATAGAGAGGCATGAGAGGTCGATCCCAATCATCCTATGACACTCGCGATTTGGTCACACTTCACCATGAAAAGTTTAGTGAGCCTTATGACAAAACTGCGGCCTCCAACCTTGGACACAAAAATCCGACATTTAGCCATAGATTAATGAGACAGCAACGCCCCCTTGTAAGTAGATCCTAAATGTGCTATTAATCCGTGTTTTTTCTATGTGATTTTTTTTAGAATCTGTAATTATTTTCTTCAAGAGATTTTCACAACCGATATCACTCTTATTGGGCTGTATTTCGCATCAAGAATTCCTGTCCCTTCTTCAATATTGGCCCCCATTAACGACTTTCCAGGCAGTATTGACAACACCTGTTCTCAACTTGTTAGACAATATATTCTTGAGTGATCAACTGAGCTTCTGCTTGCATTCGCTTAGACTTTCCCGAAAACCTCAACAGAACCGGGAGATTTATGTGCTATAAGATTTTCATAAGTATGAACTCGTGGAATCCACATTCTCTGAGTTCATCATTAGTAATATTTTTTTTACCTTTAGAGCACTGATCGAGCTCCTGTTCGATCAGTGCTCTA
>WNGS01028583.1:14131169-14167973 GCA_020271785.1 Procambarus virginalis | reverse complement strand
TAGTAGTAGTCTATAGAACCCCCCACCACACGACAGAAGAGCCCGGACAGGAATATGATAGAAACAAATGGCCACCATCAACATAATAGAAAGAGATCAGCTTCTGTGGCTAGTAGGAACGGATCCAGACTACTATCATGAGAGACTTCAACCACGGGAAGATAGATTGGGGAACAGAGCCACCCACATGGAGGATTGGGACAGATACAATGGAGAGCTAAGCTGCTGGAATTTCGGGGCAACAAGAAAGCTTCTCAAATGTCAACACTATCAAGTGACCAGACAAGACAATGAGATGAGAGGATGACCAGCTTGCTTATCTGATATTCCCTTAAAGTGAGTCGGATATAAGGGAAGTTAAGTTGGAAGCCCCTATCGGAATTAGCTGATCATAACTGTATTGAGCTTTGAGTACCTGGTTGAGCTAGGAATTATCTCCCCCCCCCAAAAAAAAAAAATAAACTGAGAAACAAAGGGCTGGCATACCGAAAGGGAAACTATGAGGAGATAAATAAAATTCCTAAGGGATATACCATGGGACACAGAACTCAGAACTAAGTTCGTACAAGACATGATTGACTATGTCACCCAAAAGTGTCAGGAGGCGGTAAAAAGGTTTATCCCGGCGACAGGAAAAAAACGAGAAGCAAAAGAAGAATCCGTGGTTTAATAGGGAATGTATGAAAGCAAAGGAGTGATCAAAAGGGCGTGGAGGAACTAATAACGTAATAACAGAACACCAGAAAGTAGAGAGAGATACCAGAGAACCAGGAACTAGCATGTTAGTGTGAGAAAAGTTGCTGAGAAAAAGTATGAAAATGATATAGCTAATAAAGTCAAGACCGAACCCAAGCTACTACAGAGTCACATTAGGAGGAAAACAAGAGTTAAGGAACAGGTGATGAAACTTAAAACAGGTGGGGACATGTACACAGAGAATGACAAAGAGGTGTGTGAAGATCGCAACAAGAGGTTCCAGGAGGTCTTTACAATAGAACAAGGTGAGCTCACGACGCTAGGAGAGGTGGCAGCAAACCAGGCGACTTTGGAAGGGTTCGAAATTACACAGAGATGAGTTCAAGAAGCACCTATTGGAGCTGGACGTGAGAAAAGCTGTTGGCCAGATGAATCTCACCATGGGTATTGAAAGAGTGTGCGGGAGCACTTGCTTGCCTCTCTCCATAGTGTGTAGTAGGTCACTGGAAATGGGAGGACCTACGAGAAATATGGAAGACTGCTAATATAGTCCCAATATACAAAAATGGTCACAGACAAGAGGCACTGAACTACAGGCAGTGTTCCTTAACTGTATACCATGCAAGGTGATGGAGAAGATTGTGAGGAAAAACCTAGTAACACATCTGGAGAGAAGAGACTTCGTGACAACCCATCAACATGGGTTCAGGGAGGGTAAATCTTGCCTTACAGGCTTGATAGAATTCTACGATCAGGTGACAAAGATTAAGCAAGAAAGAGAAGGATGGGCGGACTGCATTTTTTTTGGACTGTCGGAAAGCCTTTGACACAGTACCCAATAAAAGGTTGTGCATAAGCTGGAGAAACAGGCAGGAGTAACTGGGGGCGCTCCAGTGGATAAGGGAGTACTTAAGCAATAGGAAGTAGAGAGTTACAGTGAGGGGTGAGACCTCAGATTGTCGTGAAGTCGCCAGTGGAGTCCACAGGGCTCTGTACTCGGACCTATCCTGTTTCTGATATACGTAAATGATCTCCAGAGGGAATAGACTCATTCATCTCAATGTTTGCTGACGACGCCAAAATTATGAGACGGATTAAGACAGAGGAGGACAGCTTGAGGCTCAAGAAGACCAGAACAAGCTACAGGAATGGTCGAACAAATGGTTGTTAGAGTTTAACAAAGCAAATGTAATGTAATCAGATAGGGGTAGGAAGCAGGAGACCAGATACAAGGTATCATTGGGAGATGAAATACTTCAAGAGCCAGAGAGAGAGAAAGACTGGGGGTTGATATCACACAGACTGTCCCTGAAGCTCATACAAGAGGATAACATCAGCGGCATATGCCAGGTTGGTAAATATAAGACGGCCTTTAGAAACTTGTGTAATGAATCTTTCAGACCATTATATACCACATATGTGAGACCAATCCTGGAGTATGCGGCTCCAGCATGGAGTCCATATCTAGTCAAGCATAAGACTAAACTGGAAAGGTTCAAAGGTTTGCCACCAGACTAGTACACGAGCTGAGAGGTATGAGCTACGAGGAGAGACTACGGGAATTAAACCTCACTTCGTTGAAAGAAAGAAGAGTTAGGTGGGGCATGATCATCACATTCAAGGTTCTCAAGGGAATCGACAGGGTAGATAAAGACAGGCTATTTAACACAAGGGGCACACGCACTAGGGGCCACAGGTGGAAACTGAGGCCCAAATGAGCCACAGAGATATTAGAAAGATCTTTCTTAGTGTCAGAGTGGTTGACAAATGGAATGCATTAGGAAGTGATGTGGTGGAGGCTGACTCCATACACAGTTTCAAGTGTAGATATGATAGAGCCCAATAAGCTCAGGAACCTGTACACCTGTTGATTGACGCTTGAAAGGCGGGACCAAAGAGCCAGAGCTCAACCCTCGCAAGCACAACACACACACACCACCACACACCACACACACACACACACACACACACACAACACACACACAACACACACACACGCACTCACACACGTTCCAATTTCTCGATCTTGTCGTCCTCATTTGAGTGAAGATCAGGTTTAATAAGCCGGTGTATCCCCTACTCTTCTCTCTTTTGTCAAACTTTACATGTCATGTTCTGCACGATTCCTCCCCATCATGGGGAAATCCTCGATTGTCAATCAATTTCTCCATGATTTAGGTCCATCATGATTAGTAGCTTTGCTCTCATTCTATGAGCTGTGTGTTGCTCTCTGTAGTTCATCTATGCACGCCTTGCGTTTGTCATCATATTCATCTATTGTCATCATATCCATATCCTCATCACGGAATATGATGAGGAGAGGAGGAGCTCCTCTATTGTTTGAAGTTATGTTGTTAGTGTTGGCTAAGTTGAAGGAAAATACTTAAGTACTAGTAACTGTATTGGAGGAAACTAAGATACCTTCTTGAGGTTATCTTGAGATGATTTCGGGGCTTAGCGTCTCCGCGGCCCGGTCCTCGACCAGGCCTCTTTTTTGATACACATCCTTCCCTCCCCCCCAGGAAGCAGCCCGTAGCAGGTGTCTAACTACCAGGTACCGATTGACTGCTAGGTGAACAGATGCATCAGGGTGAAAGATATTTGCCCATTTGTTTCCGCCTCTTCTGGGGTTGGAACCCGGAACCTCAGGACTACGAATCCGAAGCACTGTCCACTCAGCTGTCAGGCCCTTGATAACGTCGCCTGGATAATCATTAACCTGTTGTGCTAAGCAGGGCGAGACAAGGTCAATGGGTCGTCTACTGGTATAGGCCTAATGCAATGCCAGAATCAGGAAGTGTGACCGGCTCACGCAGTAACAAGGGAAAACTCACGATGGCGGAAGAAAATATTTTTTTAGATAAGGAGATAGGAGAATAGGAGAAGAGAAGGGGGAATAGGATGGAGGACATGATCCTAGAATTTAAAAGAAGGAATTAGGACGAATACTGAAGGATGAGATAGAGAAGCAGAGACAGGTGTTTGAGGATTACTATGAAGAAGAAATTAGAAAGATGAAGGAGCGGGAAGATGCATATGCATGGCTGGATAACCAAATAAGTGAGATGGAATCAAACAGCAACATTGGAGGGAGATGCAGGATTAGCGCGAAAGGAGAGAAGGATTAGCGGGGAGGGTAGAGAAAGTATTAGCGAGTAGGAGAAGGGTAGGTAGCATCAGGGAGGGACTACGTAATCATTTATCAGAAGATGTGAACGAGACTAGATTAAGACTAGTCCTAACTAGATTAAGACTAGTCTTAATTCAGTTAGTCTCTTCCGAGACTAACTGAAAGAGGAGCTTCAGAAAATTGGGCTAGTATGAGAAAATGGGAAATGGAAAGTATAGGAACTATTCAGTAACAATGAATAATGCAACACAGAAACACAATGCTATGCGCTGGGAAGAAAAAGAATCAAAGAGGAAGCAGACAATTGTAATCCAGGGGATTGTCTGAGGCAAAGGCAACATCAAAGCACAATAGACTGCAAATTGAAACGTTAGAACTAAGGAGAGGTATTGAAGAGCCTCAATACCGAGATGGCAGGTAACGGCATGGATATACAACACCAAATTCAGCATTATAATTGCGTCAGAAGTAGACCTGCTCCGGTGCAGTTTTGCCTTGAAGAGGCGGTGGAATATAGATATGGAAACAAACATTGCCTCAAGGTGGACCCTAAAGTGTTATTATGTATTCATTGAGCGGTACATGGAGGAAGGAGAACAGTAAGAGCATAAAGCGAGACTACTTGGTAAGGGGTGTAGCACACCTCTGTGATCTGATCCTGGCACCCTCTCCACCCAACACTCACCCCACCTCCCCCATCCCTCTCACTCTCTCCATTTACCCCCTAACCACTCTCCTACCCCCTTCCCCACGCCCTATCCCATCTGCTCTGCTTCACTCTCTAGCCTCTCACCCCACTCACTTCTCCACTTCCCCTCAGCCTCACCTTACACGGCCTCTCACCACTTCTCTGCCTCTCATCACCTCCCATTTCCTCATAACCTTACTGCCACTCTTCATCTCTCTACCCATCACCACCCGTCAGCCCTCAACTACGTACGCCCCTCACCTTCCTTTGCGACTCACTGCTCTACGACCCTCCACACCTAGCTACCCTTCACTCCCTTGCCCACTCACATTTGCTCTGCTCTTAAACCAAACCTCTCTCGCCCCCATTCTCCCCTTCGGCCCCCACCTGTCACTTACCCCCTTCTACCCTACATCAACCCCTGCCCCACATCCCCCCCCCTACCCCGTGAACATCTGACCGATAAAACCTCTCTTCCCCTCACACCCTTTAGGCTAAATACACTCCTCAGCACCCAACCCCCCTATTCTCTCTCCCACCTCTACTTCTCACATCTATCTGCTTCTCAACCACACTCTACCTCTCAGACCCACTCTACCTCTCAGACCCACTCTACCTCTCAGACCCACTTTGGCTTTCAGACCATCTATGCTGCCCAGCCCTCCTCAGCACTTCAGACTCTGGTCTCTCAGAAGCCGACTGACTATCATCCTCCTCCATACTATTGGCCACTTCCCAGCTGAAAACCATTCATCGCAGATGAGACTGCATCCATCACTTACATGCAACATACAACAGGCGAATCAAATAGACAGAAGAACTATGTGAATTCTGGTAGCAGAGTTTACACGAAGAGTCTCATGGTATGGTACACCAAAGCTGACGGAATAACAAACAAAGCGGAAGAAATAAAAGGAATGGTTAAGGAAACAGAACATGTGATAAATGCAATAGTGGGAACTAAAATAAATGATACATTCTCAGATGCAATATTTCCAGGGGATACCAATTTCAAGTTATAGGAGAAAAGGGTACGGAGAAAGGGAGGGGGAGTGGCAATTGTAATAAAGCGAAAGTGGAAGTTTGAGGAACTGTAAGACTGAGATGCGAATGGACATGCAGCTTCCATAATTGGAACTCTGACAACAGATGGGAAGATGATTGTGCTCCTGGTAATTGATAATTCCCCACCAAACAGCAGAAGATCCAAGCAGGAACAACAACAAGGATTAGATTAATATAAATAATAAGAAGGGAGAGCGAAGGGAACTATCAGGAGAAAGTGACAAACCATTAAGACTATATAGCACTTGGAAGGGGTCAGGATAAGGGTCTGGGATGGGACGGGGGAAGGGGAAGGAATGGTACCCAACCACTTGGATGGTCGGGGATTGAACGCCGACCTGCATGTAGCGAGACCGTCGCTCAACCGTCCACCCCAAGTGATGATGGTACAACAACAAGGAATGCATGGATTACTGCAGAGAGCTGCAAGAACACCTCCTAGAATGAGAGCAAAGATACTGTTCATGGGGGGCCTAAATCACACAGAGATTGACTGGGAATGGAGGAATCCCCATAATGGGGGAAAACCATTGGGGAGCAAAATTAGTGGAAGTTATTTTGAGAGGAACCCTCTAACACATCATATAAAGGATGCCACAAGAGAAAGAGGAGAGGGATACACCAAGCCTACTAGACCTGATCTTCACTCAGAATGAGAATGACATCGAGAACTTGGAACATGACATAACACTAGGAGCCTGTGATCAATGTGTCCAAGTTCTTCACTATATGATCGAACTAAAAACTACGCCCACGGAACAAAAGGTCTATGAAAGGAGAGTGAAATAGAGGACGAAATAAAGATAAGAGAATATCTGGGAGACGAACATTGGAAGGAAGAAGTTAGAGGAAAACAGTAGAATAGAATAATGAATCAAACGGAGATGCAAGGAGGCTGAAGAGTGTTTAATACTAACAATAAAGGAAACAAGTAACGGAGAATATAAAAACCAATTGTTTAATAGAAAGTGCCAAGAACCTAAAATTAAAAGCAGGAAGGACTGGTAGAAATTCAGAGGTTAGAGGACAGAAGAAAACAGGAATATATGGAACAGGGCTAAGAACAAATGCATCATTATTAGAAGGGTATAGAAAGAAACCACGAAAACGATATTGCTATCAAAGCAAAGAAACAATCAAAACTACTACATTGTCATTTAAGAAGGAAAATAACAGTAAACATCAAGTGGCAAGACTTCAGAAAACGGAGAGGGGGGGGGGTTAACTACAGAAAGTGATAAGGATCTCTGGGAGGTGCTGAACGCTAATTTTCTTGGAGAAAGTCGACAACCGAGCCTGGGCAGCTCCCAATATTGGAAGAGGAGGTAACCGTAGATGAAAGACTGTCTGTGAGAGAATGGGACATGAAAGCTGACTTAAGATGTGTAAAGTGAGTGCAGATAATAGATGGATCAGCAAGTCAGCTCTTGAGTGCAAAGAGAGTGAGTGCAGTCGATTAAGTTTCGGTAATTAAAGACATAGATCTACCATGCTGGTTATCTATATAAAGCCTATGTCATCAGGAGACCAAAGGTATTGCAACGGCCTTTGTTTGCCTTGTTCTAAATTAATAAGAGCGAGAAGATATGAGCATCATAAGCATGCCCTGGAAACACAAACCGTAATTGTCTCTATTTTCCGCTTCTTACAACTTGTAATAAAGTTGTTACATCTTAGCTTAACGTGTTTATGACGTATTAGAACGTTGTTACAAGTTGCTATATTGGTTGTTATAACTGGTTAGGAGATGTTAAAACTTGTTCGAACGTTGTATCAACGTCGTAGTTTCGGTGTGTGTTTGGTGGGCAATAGTCTCGTGAAGCCAGGACTAAGGAGAGAAAGTGGGGGAATTATCAGGGGGAAGGTGACAAGCCATTACGACTATGTAGCACTGGGAAGGGTGTTCAGGATAATGAGTTGCAATGGGACGGGAAAAAGGACTGGTGCCCAACCACTTGGACGGTCGGGGAATGAATGTCGACCTGCATGAACCGAGACCATCGCTCTACCGTCCACCCCAAGTGGTTCGGCACCAAGAGAGAGAGAGAGGAGTGAGAGGGAACCTGTTCAACTTGCGGCTACCAAGGGTCAACGGGAGACCTAAAATGTCAAAGGTTCAACAGGCTAAGGCCTCACTCATGACGTATCCATGCCCTCATGGCCTCAGTCGGTTGATGTAGTCCAATGTCATTGGAGCAGGCACTATGCGTTTTGTCTAGTTGGTCCAATCGTATAGTGGACCAGCGTACCTTGGAGAACCTACTATCCACGCAGGGCCCGCCAAAATCATTCTGAGGTAAGAGTTTGGTTAAAGAGAACACATGTTAAATCGCGCTAATTGGCCACAAACTAGATTTTCATCCTCAGCATATTTTGAGATAAGAAATAACTCGTCGTCGAGTTAATTATCATTCTACTCGGTCGCCCACAGAACCCGGTCGAACTATTTGAGTAACTAATGGGGAACAATGAGTGAACTTAAGCTGCAGAGAACACACAGTGTCGTGTCATCACGAGATCACAGGGACATGTGATTTCATATTTACTCATGCTTGTCTGTGATAAGTTTAGTAATTAGGTATTTTGTGTTTTATTTTCTGAGTGGCAAGTGTGCTACCATCAATGAATTACAATGTTATTATTGTTGTTGTGTCAGTTATGATGACTGTATGATTACTGCAAGAGTCAAGTGTAGTTGAGTCAGAGTGTTCACCAGTGTTCAGTTTAGTTCACTTTGTATCCATGCTAGAGGGTAGAGACTAAGGTCTCACACATACCAGAGTGCTGGGAACTGTTCCCTGCAGCATGTGGCGTTGCGTAGTTGTTGGAAGTGACACTCGATTAACATAGCGTAAAGTTCATTGTATTAGTAAGTTTATTGAGTAAATTTATTTAGTCGTACACATGACTTTCCGTCCGCATGCTGACCAGAGGACAGGCACTACAAGAAGAAAGACTGATTGACATAAAAGTAATCCCAGAAGAATTGAAGAAACATTTAGGGGAGATGGATGTGATGAAAGCCACTTCCCCTGGCAAGATCTCACAGGGATCATGGAAGACGGAGCTGCAGCATTGCGTGTACCCCTTGCCGAAGTCTTCAATTCCTCACAAGCGATGTGAAACTCCCTGACATTTGTAAAGTTGCAAATTTGATACCTATATCAAAGAAAAGAGGAAGACAAGCCACACTGAACAACAGACCAGTATCAACAACAAATATTCCTTGTAAAATATTATAAACTAATCTAAAGATGGTTCGTCGATCATTTAAAGCATATACATTTAGCTTCAAAGCATCGGCTTGAACTCTGCAAAGGAAATCTTTGCGTGACCAACTTATTAGAATTCTATGACACGATGACAACAACCAAAGGACTAAAATACTAAACCAAAGACTAGAAACCAAGCTAACGTAGAATGAAATAAGGGTAAAAGGAATTGGTGCGTGCATGCTGACCAAGATATTGACTTCACCAAGAATCAGTTCACTTAAAGATATAATCATTGGAGCACTAACTCGGGATAGAAGAGCCTTCAATAGAAATACGTGGACCCATTGTGCGGTAAACACTGTCAATACATTCGATATATCAAATACAATCACTAATAGGGGTGTCGACGAAATACATGCAGACTTCGATATGCAAGTCTCATAGGAATCACTGCCAGCAACCTTTAAAATTATGACTCTAGAAGGAAAAAAGAATCAGACTAATTCTCATCTGCTACGTAAATATTGCACAGATGCATATAGAAGCAAACTTAGCATCTGACAGCTTCACATACTTCACAGATGGATCAGTAGACCAGCAGGGACAAGAAACCGGAGCTGCAGTTAAGGCAAAAAACTCTGTAAATACTTTGGAGACTCTCAAACGGGTGTTTAAGTTTACAAACCGAGATGCTAGCCATTCAGAAAAGGCTTTGGAACATGCCCTTGCTGAACACCGAGAACATGTTATCATATATACAGATTTGAAAACTGCCACTGAAATCTTGCAACAAGAACACATACGTGACAACATACCTGCAGTATGAAATACCTGCAAAAGATTTACTGAAAATTCATAAAAAGCTTAAAATTAAGGCGAGAGATTCAGAATTGCAAAAAGAGATCTAGCTAACAACACAATGCCATCATATAAGTGTCCACAAATGTCATATCATTAATGCAAAAGTCAAGGCCGTCATGTACGTATCAACTGGGTGCCAAGTCATGTGGGAACAATAGGAAATTACATTGCAGACGAAGCTGCAAAACTTGCAAGTAAGAGAAGAAATGTAGACATTTACATACCAGAGAGTTTATCACAGAATAGGAAAGTAATTAGAAACAGAGCAATGCAGTTGATGTACAGTGACCACAACACAGCAGTTGCAACATCAGGATCTGCGGGTTGGTACAAAAATTCATCCAACTACGAACCACTTATTTTGATGAAAGGGAGCAGTAGAACAACAGAAGTACACTTACATCGCATCAGGCTTAGTTACCTATGTGCATGGGAAATATTCTTAGAGGTTCCAAAAGATGACAGGAAATGTTAACACTGTGGAGAAATGCCCGACAGACCACTGGAACATTATCTAACACAGTGGACAGTAACAAGATTTCAACTTAGATTCAACCGAGCAGAAGTTGAAACGAGTATCACTTAGTGGAGCTAGTGGGCCAGGCTTAGGGCCCGCGCAGAAATATTTCTGCCAAAAAAATGGCATAGAGAGAGCTGGGCAGACTGCATTTTTATAGAATTCCACAAAGCTTTTGTTACTGTTTCTTATGAGTGACTCCTATGCAAACTCGAAAAGCAAGATAATGTATTTGGAAAAATACTAAAGTGGGTTTCAGGAAGCCGGCAAAGATTCAAAGTAAAAGGAGAGGTATTAGAATGGAGAGAGGTAACTAGTGGAGTACCTCTGGGGCCGGTACTAGGGCCCATCCTGTTCCTAGTATATGTAAATGAACTAACAGAGGAAGTGAGCTCATTCTTATCCATGTTTTCTTGCGATATTATGCTAATGAGCCGAATCAGAATTGAAGAGGACTACAATACACTTCAAAATGACCTATATAATCTCCATGAACGAAATGGTTACTAGATTTTAACCTTGACTAATGCAAAGTTATGAAGGTAGGAGATGGAGTAAGAAGACCTCAATACAGTATAGGATGAAAAGGAAAGCAACTTTCAGTGTCTGAAAAAGAGAAAGAATTAGGAGTGGACATAACTCCAATTTGAATAACAAAATCGTAGATCAGCAGAGTAAACGAGGGCAGCATACGCTATAATGGCAAACGTCCGGTTGACCTTCAGTAACTTGGACAAAGATCCTTCCGAGCGCGGTGTATATCCATTTAAGACCTATTATTGAGTGTGTTGCCACAGCATCGAAGCCTTGCCTGAAGAGGCACTCAACAGAAATGGAAAAGAAATAAAAATATGCAACAAGGCTGGTTCCTGAGCGAAGAGGACAGAACTAAGAAGAAAGATTGAGGAAAGTGGACCTCATTACATTGGAGGAAAGAACGAATAGGGCCGACATGATAACGAAGTACAAAATGCTATGGGGAGTTGACAAAGAAGATACAGAAGCAATGTTCACATTAAAGAATAGTAGAACGAGAGGATATAATGGGAAACTGAACTCACAGAAGAATCACAGGGATGTCAGAAAGAAATTTGTTAGTTTATGAATCTTAAATAAGAGGAATGGACTAGATGAGGAAGTTGTCGATGTCAATTTGATACACAACTTTAAATGTAAATATGATAAGGAAAAACGAGTGAAATGAATCACTGCATTGACTAATGATGGTGGAAACGCAGAGCTTAAGAGCAAATGCTCGATCCCGCAAGCTCATATAGGTAAATACAACTAGGTGAGTACAACAACTAGGTGAGTACACCCACACCCACACACAAGCAACACGTACAAGAGCGTGGAGAAAATATAGCAATAACAGGACACTAGAGAGCAGATAAAGATATCAGAGCGCCAGGAATGAGTACCTCAGGGTGAGAAGAGAGGCAGAGTGACAATATGAAAATGAAATAGCGAGCAAGCAAACACTCAAACTAAATTGCAACACCACACAGCCACATCAAAAAGAAGTCCACTACGGGCTCACCATAGCCCGTGCTACTTGGAACTTTTTGTTCCAGGTAGCGAATCATAAACAACAACAACATCAGAAGAAAAAAAAGTGAAGGAACAGGTAATAAAATTGAGGATACGGGCAAAGAAATTCACTTCAAACGACAAAGAAGAGTGTGAGGAACTCAATTAGAAATTCCAGGTCTTCACAGTAGAGGAAGGAGAAGTCACAGAGATAAGAGAGGGAATATCTAACCAGTCACCACAAGAGGAATTTGTGATTTCCAGTGGGGAGGTGAGGAAGCATCTGCTAGATTTGGATGTGACAAAGGCTATAGGCCCGGATGGAATCTCATCTTGGATACTTAAGGAAGGAGCAGACGCTCTGTACCTGCCACTTAACATGGTGTACAGCAAATCACTGGTAATAAGTCAACTGCCAAAAATTTGGAAGACGGCCACTATAGTCCCAATATACAAGAAGGGTGATAGACAGGAGGCACTGAACTACAGACCAGTGCCCCTAACTTGCATACCATGCAAGATGATAGAGAAGATTGTGCGAAATAAATAGTGGAATATCTGGAGCGAAAAAACTTTGCAACACAACATCAGCATGGGGTCAGGGATGGCAAATCATGCCTCACAGGAAAATTTAATTCTATGACCAGGCAGCACAAATCATGCAAGATAGTGAGGACTGGGCAGGCTGCACATTTTTGGATTGGAAGAAAGCCTTTGACATAGTACCACATGTAAGACTGGTGCACAAGGTGGAGATACAGGCAGGAGTTAGAGGGAAGGGTTCTCCACTGCAAAAAAGAGTACCTAACAAATAGAAGACAAGACAGCGAGTCACTGTGAGGGGAGGTCTCGGAGTGGCTAGGCGTTACCAGTCGAGTCCCAAAGGGATCATTCCTTTGACCTATACTGTTTCTGAAATATGTATATGATCTCCATGAGGGTATAGACTCGTTCCTCTCAATGTTTGCTGATGATACAACAATTATGAGGAGGATTAGGACAGAAGAAGATATTATAAGGCTACAAGATGACCTTGACAAACTGAATGGTCCAACAAATGGCTACTAAAGTTCAACACAAGTAAATGTAAGGTGACGAAACTAGGCGGGGGAAATAGAAAGCCAGACATTGGATATCGAATGGGAGATGAAGTCCTTTACGAAACGGACAGAGCGAAAGATCAAGGAGTTGATATCACGCAAAACAAGGCTAATGAAGCCCACTTCAAAAGAACAACATCGGGGGCAAAAGCGAGGCTTACTAACATCGGAACTGCGTTCAGAAACCTGTGTAAGGAATCTTTCGGAACCTTGTATACCATATATGTAAGGCCAGTCCTGGAGTATGCAGCCCCAGCATGGAGCCCATACCTTGTCAAGCACAAAACGAAGCCAGAATAAAAATCAGAGGTATGCTACTAGGCTAGTCCCTGAACTAAGAGGCATGAGTTATGAGGAAGGGCTGCGTGAACTGCACCTCTCTTTGCTGGAAGACAGAAAAACTCGGGGAGACATGATCATCACATACAAAATTCTCAGGGGAATTGAAAGAGTTGACAATGATGGATTATTTAACACGGGTGGTACATGCACAAGTGGACACAGATGGAAACTGAGTACCCAAATGAACCACTGATATATTAGAAAGAACGTTTTCAGTGTCAGAGTAATGAGTAAATGGAATGCACTAGGAAGTGATGATGTGGAGGCTGACTCCATACACAGTTTCAAATATAGATATGATAGACCTCGAGAAGTTCAGGAATCTGAGCACGAGTAGATTGACGGTTGTGAGGCGCGACCAAAGAGCCAAAGCTCCTCCCCCACAAACACAACTAGATGAGTACACACACACACACACACGGGCCGGCCGGCCGAGCGGACAGCACGCTGGATATGTGATCCTGTGGTCCCGGGTTCGACCCCGGGCGCCGGAGAGAAACATTGGGCAGAGTTTCTTTCACCCTATGTCCCTGTTACCTAGCAGTAAATAGGTACTTGGGAGTTAGTCAGCTGTCACGGGCTGCTTGCTGGTGCGCGTGTGTGTGTTGTGTGTGTGTGTGTGATGTGAAAATAAGTAGTAGTAGTAGAAGTAGTTAGAAACATTTGATTGACAGTTGAGAGGCGGGCCGAAAGAGCAGAGCTCAAAACCCGCAAGCACAACTAGGGTGAATACAACTAGGTAAATACACACACACACACACTCATACACACACTGGTGTATGTGTGTATGAGTGCATGTGTATATGTGTATGATTTGATCCTCACTGTGGACCAAAGAGCCAAAGCTCAACCCCCGCAAGCACAATTAGGTTAGTACACACACACACGAGATGGTTATCCCTGGGTGTGAAGGGTTTAGAGACTACATAACAAGCACCATGGCGATGGAAGGACCTAGAGTAGTAGTAGTAGTGATATATAACCCTCCACCAAATGACAGAAAACCCAGGCAAGAGTATGACAGAAACAACATGGTAGTTAAAAACATAATTGAGAGGGCAGCCTCTGCTGCCTCTAGAAACTGATCCCATCTGCTCATCATGGGGGACTTCAATCCGGAAGGATAGACTGGGAGTCATTTGTGTGTGTGTACTCACCTATATGTGTCTGCAGGATCGAGCATTGACTCTTGGATCCCGCCTTTCGAGCATCAGTTGTTTACAGCAATGACTCCTGTCCCATTTCCTATCATACCTGGTTTTAAAATTATGAATAGTATTTGCTTCCACAACCTGTTCCTTGAGTGCATTCCATTTTCCCACTACTCTCACGCTAAAAGAAAACTTCCTAACATCTCTGTGACTCATCTGAGTTTCCAACTTCCATCCATGTCCCCTCGTTTTGTTACTATTCCGTGTGAACATTTCGTCTATGTCCACTCTGTCAATCCCTCTGAGTATTTTATACGTTCCTATCATGTCCCCTCTCTCCCTTCTTCTTTCTAGTGTCGTAAGGCACAGTTCCCTCAGGCGCTCCTCATACCCCATCCCTCGTAGCTCAGGGACGAGTCTCGTTGCAAACCTCTGAACCTTTCCAGTTTCATTATATGCTTCTTCAGATGGGGACTCCATGATGAGGCGGCATACTCTAAGACTGGCCTCACGTAGGCAGTGTAAAGCGCCCTAAATGCCTCCTTGCTTAGGTGTCTGAATGATGTTCTAACTTTTGCCAGCGTCGAGTACGCTGCTGTCGTTATCCTATTTATATGTGCCTCAGGAGATAGATTAGGTGTTACGTCCACACCCAGGTCTCTCTCGCGCGTCGTCACAGGTAGACTGTTCCCCTTCATTGTGTACTGACCCTTTGGTCTCCTATCTCCTAGTCCCATTTCCATAACTTTACATTTGCTCGTGTTGAATTCCAATAGCCATTTCTCTGACCATCTCTGCAACCTGTTCAGGTCTTCTTGGAGGATCCTGCAATCCTCATCTGTCACAACTCTTCTCATCAACTTTGCGTCATCCGCAAACATCGACATGTAGGACCCTACACCCGTAAACATATCGTTAACATATACAAGAAATAGAATTGGTCCCAGTACCGATCCTTGTGGTACTCCACTTGTTACTGTTCGCCAGTCCGACTTCTCGCCCCTTACCGTAACTCTTTGGCTCCTTCCTGTTAGGTAGTTCCTTATCCATGCTAGGACCTTTCCCCCTACCCCCGCCTGCCTCTCGAGTTTGAACAACAGTCTCATGTGCGGTACTGTATCAAAGGCTTTTTGGCAGTCCAGAAATATGCAGTCTGCCCAACCATCTCTGTCCTGTCTTATCCTCGTTATTTTATCATAGAATTCCAGAAGGTTTGTTAGGCACGATTTCCCTGTCCAGAACCCATGTTGATGTTTGTTCACAAACCTAACGTTCTCCAGGTGCGCAACCAGTCGTAGCCTAATTATTCTTTCCAGTATTTTACAGGGGATGCTTGTCAGTGATACAGGTCTATAGTTAAGTGCCTCCTCCCTATCGCCTTTCTTGAAGATCGGCACGACATTTGCCTTCTTCCAGCAACTGGGCAATTCTCCCGACATAAGTGACTCATTAAAGATCATCGCCAGAGGCACGCTGAGGGCCTGCGCCGCTTCTTTTAGTATCCACGGTGATACTTTGTCTGGTCCTACTGCTTTAGATGCATCTAGAGTGTGTGTGAGTGTGTGTGTGTGTGAGTGTGTGTGTGTGTGTGTGTGTGTGTGTGTGTGTGTGTGTGTGTGTGTGTGTGTGTGTGTTTCACCTAGTTGTGTTTGCCGGGTTGGGTTTTGCTCCTTCGGCCCGCCTCTCAACTGTCAATCAACTGTTTACTAACTACTTTTTTTTCCACACCACACACACACCCCAGGAAGCAGCCCTGACAACTGACTAACTCCCAGGTACCTATTTACTGCTAGGTAACAGGGGCATTCAGGGTGAAAGAAACTTTGCCCATTTGTTTCTGCCTCGTGCGGGAATCAAACCCGCGCCACAGAATAACGAGTCCTGCGCGCTATCCACCAGGCTACGAGGCCCTGTAAGTGTGTGTGTGTGTGTACGTGAGTGTGTGTGTGTGTGTGTGTGTGTGTGTGTGGTGGTGTGTGTGTGGTTGTGTGTGTGTGTGTGTGTGTGTGTGTGTGTGGTGTGTGCGTGTGATTATGCCTGGATTAGGTATAGCCATGCCTGGATTAGGGCATGGCTATACCAAAGGAAACAGAGAGTTAGTATAAATGGAGTCAAGTCAGAGTGGGAAAATGTTGTAAGTGGAGTGCCACAAGGCTCTGTCTTGGGACCTCTGTTGTTTATAATATATATAAATGATTTAGATTCAAGTTTGAGTAGCAACATTTGCAAATTTGCCGATGATACGAAAATCGGTAGGGAAATTAATTCAGAGGAGGACTCACTATCACTTCAAGTTGATCTAGATAGGGTATTGAAATGGTCAAAGGATGGCAGATGCAGTTTAATGCTGATAAATGTAAAGTTCTGAGGCTAGGTAATGATGATAGAGCTACAAGATACGAGCTAGATGGTGTTGAGATTGCGAAGTCGGATTGCGAAAGGGATCTGGGAGTTATAATTAGTAAGAATTTAAAACAAAAGGATCAATGCATGAATGTTCGTAATAAGGCAAATCGGACACTCGGATTTATTAATCGCAGCGTAAGTAACAAGACACCTGATGTGGTTCTCAAGCTATATCTTGCTCTTGTTAGGCCCCATTTAGATTATGCAGTTCAGTTTTGGTCGCCATATTATAGAATGGATATAAATTCACTTGAACGTGTCCAGCGTAGGATGACTAAGTTAATTCCCCAAATTAGAAATCTTTCATATGAAGAAAGATTAACAAAGCTTAAGTTGCATTCACTGGAAAGGCGAAGAGTTAGGGGTGACAAGATAGAGGTTTACAAGTGGATGAATGGACATAACAAAGGGGATATAAATAGGGTATTAAAAGTATCAACACAGGACAGAACGCGAAACAATGGGTATAAATTGGATAAGTTTAGATTTAGGAAAGACTTAGGTAAATATTGGTTCAGTAACAGGGTTGTTGATATGTGGAACCAATTGCCGCGTAACATTGTGGAGGTGGGGTCCCTCGATTGTTTCAAGCATGGGTTGGACATGCATATGAGTGGGATTGGGTGGTTATAAATAGGAGCTGCCTCGTATGGGCCAATAGGCCTTCTGCAGTTGCCTTTGTTCTTATGTTCTTATGTAGGGGGATTAGCAGCTTATCCGTTCCCGAATGAGCTAACAATTTAGGTCCCTGCCTCCTGACTACCAATAACTATAATATTATTGAATGAAATGCATTAGATATGATATGATATTATATAAACCCTGCACACTGTTGAAGACTTTAACAATATGCCTCCTGCCGAACAAGTCTATGTGGGTGGGGACGAGGACAGGTTGACTAGTTTAGCAGTTACCAGGGAGGATTATTTAAACAATTAGTAAAACTCAAACCAAACAAATCCCCAGGACCGGATGAAGTGTTTGCCAAGGTGCTTAAAGAATGCAAAGAGGAGCTTTGCGAGCCGTTGTCTACCATATTTAATAAATCAATAGGGTCAGGCAGAGTGCCAGAGTCATGGAAGGTAGCTGATGTGATACCAATTTTTAAGAAAGGAGATAGATCACTTGCGTCAAACTATCGACCAATTAGCCTAACGTCTTTTGTGGGAAAGTTACTTGAATCGATAATTGCAAATACAATTCGTCTTCATCTTGAGAAACATAAATTAATAAATGATTCTCAACATGGTTTTACAAATGGCCGTTCATGTTTAACAAATATGCTATCTTTTTATTCCAGCATAGTTAAGGCAGTTGATAATGGTAAGGATTGTGATGTTGTGTACCAGACTTTAGCAAACTTTTTTTNTTTGTCTTTTCATCTCTGACCCTCTCACAATTTGTGTGAACCAATCCTGTTTTCTTGTTCTGCATCTCTGTTTTGGTATGAATGTTTGTGTGCCTTCATCATATATTTCGCAAAATTTGGCATGCATCTCATTTACTTCCTGCCTGGCAACAAGTCTGTCCAATTAAACTTGTTAAAAATTTCTAAGTTTCCTATAGTGTCCTCTCTTGAAATCAAGTTAAACAACTGTTTCAGTGTCCCCATTTTCTTATAGATTATATCTCAAAGCATATTTAATGTCCAACAAGACATGATCACTTTCCCAAGGGAGGGAAGTACTGGATGTTAAATACAGTGGAACCTCGATTAACGAGTGGCTCTATTAACGAGTTTTTCCAGTAACGAGCAAGCCACTCGCAGCAAATTTGTCTCTATTGACGAGCTCGCCTCTATTAACGAGCGAAACCACATGGTGCTTCCTAGCGTCTCGCGGGTTCTCGCAAATTCTCGGACGCCTCCGACGCCAGTGTTGTTGTTGTATCTCACACGACAAGCATCCCTCTGGATTTATTTGCTCTTTTCTTTGGGGTTTTTAGTGGTTTTGCGACTACAATTTGTAACACACGATGTCTCCAAAGAAGATGCTTGCTAAAGATAGTGTTGTCAAGAGGAAGAAAGATACAATTACTGTGGATTTGAAGAAGGAAATTATAGCAAAGCATGAGTGTGGTGTCTGTGTGACTGATCTCACAAGGGAGTATGGCAGGGCCTCATCAACAATTTACACCATTAGTAAGGGAATGAGGAGGTAAGGGAGGATGCTGCCTCTTCCACTGACATCACCCTGATCAAGCAGTGACAACCCGGTGTGTGAACATGTTTAATGACAATTTGCTGTCTCGTTTTAGGGACATCCTAAAACAAAGACAAAGCAATTGTCAATAGAAAAGATCTTTCCAAAAGCAGAGAAAAGAAGAGCCAGTGATAGTGAACGACAACCTGGTCCCAGTGGGGTGAAAATCCCAAGAAGACAGAGCCCGCCTGACTCAGAGGTGGATTCTCCTTCCACACCATAACCCCTCTCCTCCATCCCACCTCCCCATCGTCTCCCTCAAGCCAGCAACGACTCTTCATAAGGTAAAGTAAACATTAAAACAGTACAACAAAATATTTATAATTACATGTGCAGTATTATATTTACATTAAAAAATGTCATACAAGTATGGATGTTTTTGGGAGTGGAACGGATTAAATTTATTTCCTTTATTTTAAATGGGGAAATTTGTTTCCAAAGACGAGTTTTCCAGGTAACGAGCTCGGTGCCAGAACGGATTAAACTCGTTAATAGAGGTTCCACTGTACCTCTTCTTCTTTCCCGGTGAATATTAGATTCAGTACTGACGGAACATCCCCTTCCCTCATTCTTGTGGCCTGCATGATGTGTTGATACATGAATGGCTTCAGAATGAGGTTTACTAATCTGCCTGTCCAGATGTCCTCCGTTCTTGCTTCGTAGGCCTCCCAGTTTTTTGCTTTAAAGTTGAAGTCCCCCAGTACCAACAATTGTAATTTATCTTTATCTGCTTTTACTATATCTCTCTCATGACCATTATGAGGCCCTCTAGTTTGTCATCCAGTTTTTCCTTTGTTGATGTGTTGCTTGCTGGTGGGCTGTAGGCAGTTTCAATTATCAGTTTTATCATCCTGACTAGACCTGCAATGCCCTTATGTCAACTTCTCTAGGGTTTTCACACTTCTTTAGCATATCCTTAATTATCTCTAACCTACCGAGAAGACCAGTTTCCTATATTTGTTTCCGAGTAAAACCTTTGAAGTCTGCCTCTTCTGCTGTCTTCACTGACGACCTTGTCCCATTCAGTCCTGCCCCATCCTCCATCTTTGTTTTTATTTTGTCGGAACTGATTCAGAGACCCTGGGACAAATATTTTTTCCAGATTTATAAAATATTTTCACATCAGTCGCCACTGTCCACCTTTTATCGATGATCCCTGTACAGTATATTGATGGTATCGGGAACACCACTTGCATAGCCCTCCCCAGCACTATCACCCAGATATGACGCAAAGATCCTGGAGTTCTCAAGCTGTGTCACAATGACGACGAGTCCCTTTCTGGCTGTAATTTGTGTAATGAGTGTATGTAATTACCCAAGTGTAATTACCTATGTGTAGTTACAGGATGAGAACTACACTCGTGTCCCGTCTTTCCAGCACTCTTGTCATATAACGCTTTGAAATTACTGACGGTTTTGGGCTCCACCACCTCCCCACCTAACTTGTTCAAACCATCTACCACTCTTTGCAAAAGTGAATTTTCTTATATATCTTCAGCATCTTTGTTTACTTAATTTAAAACTGTGACCTCTTGTTCTAGAAGCTCCAGGTCTCGGGAATTCTGCCCTATCAATTTTATCGATTCCTGTTACTATTTTGTACAAAGTGATCTTATCGCCTCTCTTTTTCTCCTATCTTCTAGTTTTGAGATATTTAATGCCTCTAACCTCTCCTCGTAGCTCTTGTCCTTCAGTTCTGGGAGCCACTTAGTGGCATGTTTTTGCACTTTTTCCAGTTTGTTGATGTGCTTCTTAAGATATGGGCACCACACAACAGCTGCATATTCTAGCTTTGGCCTAACAAAAGTCGTGAACAATTTTTTTAGTATTTTGCCATCCATGTATTTAAGAGCAATTCTGAAGTTAGAAAGTGTAGCATAGGCTCCTTGCACAATGTTCTTAATGTGGTCTTCAGGTGACAGTTTTCTATCTAGAACCACCCCTAGATTCCTTTCTTTTTCAGATTCTTTAAAGATTTCTCACATAATTTATAGGTTGTGTGGGGTCTATGTTCTCTAATTCCATATTTCATAACCCACTTGTGACATTCCTCCAATCCGATACATTGCCTCTGATTACGGCCCTCATTTTTCTGTCAGTCAAGAAATTTTCATCCATGTTAGAAGCTTACCTGTCACCCCTCCAATATGTTCCAGTTTCCAGAACAACTCCTTATGTGGAACTCTGTCAAAAGCCTTTTTAGGTCCAGATAGATACAGTCAACCCAACCATCTCTTTCTTGTAAAATCTCTGTGGCTCGATCATTGAAACCTTAAATTCCTTACACAGGATCTTCCAGATCAAAAACCATACTGTCTGTCTGATATTATATAATTTCTCTCTAGGTGTTCTACCCATTTAATTTTTATTATTTTTTCCAATATTTTGACTATTACATTTATCAATGATACAGGTTTTTAATTGAGGGGGTCTTCCCTGCTGCCACTTTTGTAGATTGGAACTATGTTAGCCTTTTTCCACACATCTGTACACAGGGATGTCTGAAAAATCAGCTGAAGTGGTATGCCGAGCTCAGCTGCACATTCTCTCAGAACCCATGGTGAAACTCCATCTGGGCCAACTGCTTTGTTCTTACTTTGCTCCAAGAGCATTTGTTTCACTTCATCTCTAGACACCTCTGTGTGCTCTTATGTTGTTCTCTGGAATTCTTCCCTGAAGATTTCATTTTGTTATAACACACTTTGGAACTTTTCGTTTAACCCTTAAACCGTGCAAATCATATATATATGATATCATTGACAAAACCGAAACCGTGCACATCATATATATATGATTTTGTGTCTAGCGCTATAATTTAAACGCCCCGCCTGGGATAGGGGCAGCTATAGTACAGCCACGACTGATAGTTGCCAGATGCCACCTAGAAAAAAATCCAGGCCAACATTCTTGGGTGTTAGAGCGTCAGTATTGAGCAAGCCACCAAGGCTGGCACACGCAGCACGAGCTCACAGCACTGCTGTTCAGCTTGTGACAACAGCATTGCTTACAAATGCCATAATATAAATGATACTGCTATTATTTAGCAGTGATAGTATTACTAAAACCCCCTGACTGTGATAAAACTGTCCAGGATTCTGATAATAGCATGATTGTGGTGATATTTAGCGCTGTGCTCCATGGAGGGAGGAGTAAGGCTGTGGAGGGAGGGTTGTGGCGTAGTCTTCTGACTGTGTGTGGCCACCATTTATTGACTGCACTCACCATACCAGCTTAGTGGTTCGCCATGGTGAACACAAATGTAGATACTTATATATAACGTGTGTATAGTGTGAGAGAACAGCGAGAGGAGTAGGTTAGGAGCCGCCATTTTGGTGAGGGAGGAGCGTCGTCTGCATGACTTGGCATGTTGTTTACTGATGGCCACTATGGTCTTTGGGCACCATACCAGCTTATTTGTACAGGTATGGTGAATAAAACAGGTAGATACTTATATATAATGTGTGTATAACACATTAATATATAAGTATCACGTAATAACCACAAACACGTAATAATCACACGTAATAACACCACAAAGAATATTGTTGGAGGAGAAATATTAGTGCGTCTGGCCTTGAGGGCGGCCGCCGATCAGCTGACTGTGTGAGTAGCTACGTCTTTGTGCCTTTACTCACCATACAAGCTTAGATGTACAGGTATGGTGAACAAAACATGTAAATACGTATATATAACGTCTGTGTATAGTGAATAAATGCAAAAACAGTATTGTGGGAGGAGAATGAGGGTGAGTGAGGTGGTGTTGAGGGAGGGAGTGGCAGTGAGTGGCTCGCTGGTGTGTGGCGGCCACTCCTCGTTGCTTTTTGACTCACAAGACCAGCTTAGTAGTTCGTTATGGTGAACAAAACATGCAGATACTTGTATATAACCTGTGTATATAGTGTAACAACAGCAAAACTATTTGTTTATTGTTTTATGAACATAATAATTGAATCACTAATATGCACACCATAATTTTGAGTACAGTGATGGTTCACACATTTTATTATATAAATATACCACAATTCACTGTATGGAATAATATTACTGCAAAAAAGCTAAGAAAAAATAAATCAGAGACATTGAAATAATTAGGTAATAATATATTTGTGGCAACTGCCATCTGACAGCTCGGGCGGAGTAGACCTCGTCTGGCGAAGGCTCTGCCACACTTCCCTACCCTATTGCGGCTAAAATATGCCACCTATGATTTTTTTGTTATTTTTTTTGTGATCAGGGAACAAAATGCACACTTCTACAAGACGAAAGAATTTTTTGGATTTTTTTTGTTGCGCCTGTGGGTGTGAATTCCATTTGGGCCCCTAGTGGTTTGAGGGTTAATGTTTCACACATTTCCTTTTCATTTTCCACGTATCTGTCCTCCATTTTCAACATCTGAATATTATCCTTTACCTGCAGCTTGCTTTTAACGAATTTATAGAAAGGCCTGGATCCAATTTACATTTGTCTGCTATACCGTTCTCAAAGTTCCTCTCTGCCTCTTTCCTTACTGATGTGTAGCTGTTTCTCGCATCTTTGTATCACTGGTATGTTTGGGGGTTTGGTCTTTTCCTATGATGATTCCATGCTTGTGTCTTTTGATCTCTGGCCCTCTCGTAATTTCTGTTGAACCAACCCTGTTTCCTAGGTTTGCATCTCTATGGTTTTGGTATGAATGTTAGTGTGCCTTCATCGTATATTTTGCAAAATATGGCATACATCTCATTTACTTCCTTGCCTAGCAACAAATCTGTCCAATTATACCCATGAAAAAAAATTTCTAAGTTCCCCATAGCATCCTCTCTTGAAATCGAGTAAAACAACTGTTGCAATGTCCCCCATTCTCTACTAGATTATATTGCAAAGAGTATTTAATGTCCAAGAGGAGATGATCCCTCTTTCCCAATGGAGGAAGGTACTGGATGTCAAATACCTCTTCTTCTTTCCTAGTGAATATTTGATCCAGTATTGACGGAACATTCCCTATCCTCATTCTTGTGGCCTGTTTGACTTGTTGATACATGATTATCTCCAAGATGAGGTTTACAAATCTGCCTGTCCAAATGTCCTTTGTTCTAGCCTCGTGGGCCTTCCAGTCTATTGCCTTAACACTTTCGCGCGCGCGGCACTCAGGGAAAAAAAAAGTCGATTGTGCGCGCGGCATTCTGGCCGCTCAAGTGTAAAGACAAAAAAGTGTATAAACTTTTCACGCTCCTAACATCAATTCTCAAGCTATGTATTTCATTTTGGTATCAATGTGTTGGCAATAAAATTCTCTACAAGATCATATGCATAAAATGTCACCAAAGCATTTGCTATCCCACCACGAAATAAACAAACACGAAGATGACTCGCCATGACACCCAAACAGGAAGTAAATGTTCATACTCTTTCGTTTGTTGCCAGCTCCACAGTGATCCTACAGCATTGATTTTGATATCACTGAACTCGCAATAAAATTCCCGACCCAGACATATGCCTATCAATGTATAATTATGATACGGGGTGACCCGCACGAGCGTGGGAAGTGGCCGAAGCGTTAGCCGTGATTTCAGCAGCGATGACAATGTTGTGATGCAGCGCTTTGAAAGTTTATACTTATTTCACTGTCCTGACATTATTTCTGGAGCTACGTATTTCATTTTTATAGCAATGTGTTCGCAATAGAAAGTTCTATAAGAACATGGGTAGAATTGGTCAACAGAGCGTCAAATAAATTTGCGGCGAATAAAATCTTACGCCTGTTTGTACCCGTGAACGTAAAAAGTTTTTACTTTGTTCATGTTTTTCAAGTTTATACTCGTTTCACACAGTTTTTTTTTGTATGGTGTTCGGAATAAAATTCCCTACACAGACATATGCCTATCAAGTACAATTCTTGGGAATTCACAGCTGTAGAGACGGCCAAACACACACAACCGGAACCCGCTCTGGATACTCCAACTCACACCCGCAACACCCGCAACACCCACAAAAAAAGTTTCTGGTGTTTCGTGTATACTTTAGTTTTCGTGCTACAGTTGTCATTTAGGTATCAAAATATTCCTAAGAAAATCGACTACAATACTACAACAACCTAGGACAATTATGTGTACTTACCAAAGGAAAGACGATTGTAGAAAAATAAGTTGAGCATTTTCTCTCCACTCCACCTCCTTCAGGTACCGATTCCTGAAGTTGCTCAACAGATGTTCGTAGGTGGAGTGAAGCTGGTGCGGGTGGTTACTTCTTGTCCACCCAATACACCCTTTTCCTGTGATAAGTGGTGTAACACGGTATGACACAAAGTGGAACATCGCATGTCTTGCATGCTATACCAGTTTCCTTCCTAATACCCGACTTTGAACACACTTGACACCTGCGACGTTTGGGGAGTTTTACAAGTTCATGCTTCAATTTGTAGTTCAGGCGAGTCTCTGATAAAACAACACGTCCCTGTTGTCTCTGTGTTGGTTGTACACTACAGTCTGAATCGTCGCTCTCACCATTGTCTTCAAACAACAGTGTAGCAGATGAAATATCTTCATCAGATTCATGGTTGGCTTCAGCACGAGGTGTAGACGTGAAGAGAGGGCGCCTCACACCCGATGGGCCAGGTGTTGACGGGTTAGCAGCAGGATACACAGGACCAGTGTCATCATTTATGTCTGGAGCATGAACTAAATGAGGAGATGGTGTTGCTGTTGCAGGCCACTCTTCCTTGTCAAATTTCAATAAAGCCCAAATAGCAACCTCATGAAACTGGAGCAGAGTTACTTTCTTTCGGTCATCTGTGTTGGCCAATGCATAAGCGTTTTGCAAAGTCATTTGCAGGAAATAAAAGGTTATTTTCTTTGTCCACTTGTGACATTTCCTGGCGAAATGGTAATACTTTACCATTTGATCAAAGTGGTCAACACCCTTCATGAACTTATTGTAGTCAATAATTGCCTTTGGTTTGTTCACCACAACCTGTGTGGTGTTTGTTCACCACAACCTGTGTGGTGTTGTCAACCATGAAGGTGTTGTCCTTGCGGTGGTAGACTGTGGTATCCACATCAATCTTAGTCTTCGCTATATGTTGCAGGTCTTTTGGGGCGCCACGTACGAGTCTAATTGTTCCACACGTGTAGACCCCAATGGTGGAATATTGTCCTCAAGCCACACATCACTGACCCCAGGCTGGCGAGTACGTACCGGACATGTACGCTTGCGAGGAGGCTGGGGTGCCTCATCTTCCTCACTCGGTTCATCCTCACCTGATAATTCATAGCTTGAATCACTCCCACTATCAACAAATGGGGTTATTTTCAAACGACAAGTAGGAGGTCGTTTCCTTAGCTGGATTTTAGGCATGCACGCACCACGTGTGCGCCTTGTGGTGAGAGGCGGCGGTGCTGGTGCCCCCTCCTCTGTTAGGCCTTCAGTGTCCTCCTCCGTCGATTCAGCCCCATGGGCTCCAGGACCCCCAAATTCACATTCTTCTTCTAAATCCTCACCTTCTGCCTCACTTCCATCCAAATCCACTTGATCAAAGGCATCCAAGAGATTGGGAATCTTGGTGGGAGTGAGCCTCAATCCAGAGAACCTCCTATAGATGTCGGTAATCTTGTCTTTTCCAGATGAATCAGAGGCTCCTGTAGCCGAAACACCGCTTGGGCTTGGTGCTGGATCCATTATTGATGAATGTAGTTGGTTACAAACACACAGAAACGGGTAAAAATCCTTGAAACCATGCGAGTTTGGCGCGCGAGGGGAGAGAGATGCGATCGCTCCACGTGACAACAAAATGGGCCTGTCACGTGACCCAGTAGGCCGACGTGACATTCGGCCTACCCGAGAGAAAGGGAATTTCATGGCGCACAGTTTGAAACAAACCCCAAGTAAATCGGATTTAAGCTGGATTTTTTACAATTATTTTAATACGGACCGTAAATGTACGACGCGACCGCACAACCGATAGAAATATAGCCGTCGTATATGTACGGGATGGGCGCGCGAAAGTGTTAAAGTTGAAGTCCACCAGTACCAACAATCGGATTTATTTTTGTCAGCTCTTACGATAATCTCTCTCATGACCATTATGGGGCCCTCTTGTTTGTCATCCAGTTCTTCCTGGATGTTCTTTATTAGTTTATCATCTTGATTCCAGACCTGCAGTGTCATTATGTAAATATCTCTGGGTTTTCAGTTATTATCTCGCTTTCCTTTCAGGTGTTCTTTCACCAGCACAGCCACTCCTCCCCCCCCTTCCTAGTTTTCCTGTCATGTCTCCAAACTGAATAACCCCCTTGGGAATACGACCTCATTTCAAATATTTCTTCAGGTTTCATCTCTTAATGCGACAATATCTGGGACTTTGAGCTAAATTATATCTTTCAACTCTTAATATTTTCGATCTCACTCCATCTATGTTGGTGTATATACTATTTTCAGGAACATGTTCACCTTCTCTTTGTTCTTTACAGCCCCTTCCTTTAAAGATTTTATTGCTTTGTCTTTATGTACCATTTCACTAGCTTTCCAGTCCCTGACACTTTGTAGAAAAAAGAATTCCTTTCTTACACACAGAAATCACAATTGCGTGATGCATCAAATGAACAAATCCACAACTGCCGCAGGATCCAGTAAGTTCATTAGAACTTCGGTTTCAACTCCTTTTGACCATGTCGTAGCTCGTCAATTAAGGAAGCATCGGGGATGCTCTCGGATGCAGGTTTGAATCCTCGTCACGACCCTTGTGGATTTGTTAATTCCTTTCTTCTTCATTTCCGTCCCCATTTAGACATTTCACTTCAGTGAGGTTCATTTTCATCTTTTCTCTGCCCTCCTTTGAGAGGTCTTGACTTATTGACCAAGGTTTGCCATCTTCGTCACATTGCAATTTTCTGGCATTCTGAAGCACTTCTGTCACATACTTTACTCCATTAAACGTCACCCTTAAGGGCGGTTCTTGTCTTTCTCATATTTTCCTATCCTCCTAAAATCACTGACATGTTTCTTTGAATTTAGGCCTTCTCCTAATTCTACTATTTTTTCTATGATTTTCATCTCTGCTGCTGCTCTGTCCACCCTAGAGGAAATTTCCTTCTCTAAACATCCAAAAATTATTATGGATTTAATTTTATCTACAGTGTTTTGTACCAGTTTACTGTTGGTAACCAGTTCTTTCCTAATTGCTTGCCTAAGATTCACTTCTTGTTTGTCATTTCTGGTTTCGACTAACATACACACTTCCTTAACCCTCAAACCGCTAGGGGCCCGAATGGAATTCACACCCACAGGCGCAACAAAAAAAAAATCCAAAAAATTCTTTTGTCTTATAGAATTGTTTATTTTTGTTCCCTGATCACGGAAAAAATAACAAAAATATCGTAGGTAGCATATTTTAGCCGCAGTAGGGTAGGGAAGTGTGGCAAAAAAAGGGGCGTTGGCAGAGCCTTCGCCAGACGAGGTCTACTCCGCCCGAGCTGTCAGACGGCAGTTGCCACAAATATATTATTTCCTAATTATTTCAATGTCTCTGATTGATTTTTTCTTAGTTTTTTTGCAGTAATATTATTCCATACAGTGAATTGTGGTATATTTATATTATATAATGTGTGAACCATCGCTGTACTCAAAATTATGGTGTGCATATAAGTGATTCAATTATTATGTTCATAAAACAATAAACAAATAGTTTTGCTGTTGTTACACTATATACACAGGTTATATATAAGTATCTGCATGTTTTGTTCACCATAACGAACTACTAAGTTGGTCTTGTGAGTCAAAAAGCAACGAGGAGTGGCCGCCACACACCAGCGAGCCACATACTGCCACGCCCTCCCTCAACACCACCTCACTCACCCTCATTTACTTCCCACAATACTGTTTTTGCATTTATTCACTATACACAGACGTTATATATACGTATTTACATGTTTTGTTCACCATAACTGTACATCTAAGCTTGTATGGTGAGTAAACGCACAAAGACGTAGCTACTCCACAGTCAGCTGATCGGCGGCCACCCTCAAGGCCATACGCACTAATATTTCTCCTCCAACAATATTGGTTGTGGTGTTATTATGCTATATACACACATTATATATAAGTTTCTACCTGTTTTATTCACCATACTTGTACAAATAAGCTGGTATGGTGCCCAAAGACCCTTTGTGGTCACCAGTAAACAACACGATAATTCCTGCAGACGACGCTCCTCTCACCAAAATGGCGGCTCCCAACCTACTCCTCTCGCTGTTATCTCACACTACACACACGTTATATGTAAGTATCTACATTTGTGTTCACCATAGCGAACCACTAAGCTGGTATGGTGAGTGCAGTCAATAAATGGTGGCCACACACAGTCAGAAGACAACGCCACAATCCTCCCTCCACAGCCGTACTCCTCCCTCCATCGAGCACAGCGCTAAATATCTCCACAATCAAGCTGTTATCAGAATCCTGGTCAGTTTTATCAAATTCAGGCTGTTATCAGAATCCTGGTCAGTTTTATCAAATTCAGGGGGCTTCAGTAATACTATCACTGCTAAATAATAGCAGTATCACTTATATTTTGGCATTTGTAGGCGATGCTGTTGTCACAAGCTGAACAGCGGTGCTGTGAGCTCATGCTGCGTGCGCCAGCCTTGGTGGCTGGCGCAATACTGACGTTCTCACTCCCAAGAATGTTGGGCTGGATTTTTTTCTAGGTGGGATCTGGCAACTATCAGTCGTGGCTGTACTATAGCTGCCCCCCCAGGCGGGGTGTTTAAATTATAGCGCTAGACACGAAATCATATATAAATGATGTGCGCGATTTCGGTTTTGTCACTGATATCATTTATATATGATATGCGCGGTTTGAGGGTTAATCGTCTCTCTCTCTTTTTACAACTTGTGCATACGTCTCTTTTATTTCTTCTTTATACTTTTTTAGTTCTTTATTAGCCTCCTCAATTTGAGTTGCCAATAAAGTTTCTCGTTGTATCTCCTTGCCTAACTCCATGTTAGCCCTCAGGGTCCCGTGGAGTTATTCACCATACGAGTCTTTTTCTTGTTTATTTTTTTGAAATTCCCTACTCATCACTTTCCATGCCTCATTATCCATTACTAGTTCCTTGATGTGTGCCTCCTGCATCCTTACCTTGTTAGTCAAGCTGGTAATTTCCTTATCTTGCTAGAAAATACTGCCTTTTAAATTACAAAACTCAGTCTTGAGACCTTCATTTTCTAAATAATTCTTTAGCATGTCCTTAATAATCAGTAACCTGCGAAGAAAACCACCTTTCATTACATCTTGTTGTGAGAAACCTGCAAAACATTCCTTTGTTGGGGTGCTGTCCTTCCCTGTGGTGGCGGCCATCTTTGTTGACATTCTGCTGTTTTGAAAGATCAACTTTTCTAGCCAAGATTTTTCATTCACAGACACTTATTTCTTATCTCTTAGTTTCTTTTCAAATTCCCTACACCTTTATGTATTCTGGGACACCACTTGCAACCCTTACTACTCCCAACACTTAGATAATTTGAATTATCCTGGAGCCTGCAGCAGTGTGACTCCTCAGTGTAATGCTCTCTCTCTCCCACACACAGTGTATTCACCTAGTTGTGCTTGCGAGGGTTGAGCTCTGCTCTTTCGGCCCGCCTCTCGACTGTCAATCAACTGTTACTAACTACTACTACCTTTTTTTCCCACACCATACACACCCCCAGGAAGCAGCCCCTGACAGCTGACTAACTCCCAGGTACCTAGTTACTGCTAGGTAACAGGCGCATCAGGGTGAAAGAAACTCTGCCCATTGTTTTTTGCCGGCGCCGGGAATCGAACCCGGGACCACAGGATCACACGTCCAGCCTGGTGTCCCGTCTACCCAGCGTTCTTTGTCATATAACGCTTTGAAATTATTGTCGGTTTTGGCCTCCACCACCTTCTCACTTAACTTGTTCCAACCGTCTACCACTCTGTTTGTGAAAGTGAATTTTCTTATATTTCTTCGGCATCTTTGTTTAGTTAGTTTAAATCTTTGACCTTTTGTTCTTGAAGTTCCAGGTCACTGCAAATCTTCCCTATCAATTTTGTCAATTCCTGTTACTATTTTGTACGTAGTGATCATATCACCTCTCTTTCTTCCGTCTTCTAGTTTTGGTATATTTAATGTCTAACCTCTCTTCATAGCTCTTGCCCTTCAGTTCTGGGAGCCACTTAGTATCATGTCTGCACCTTTTCCAGTTTGTTGATGTACTTCTTAAGATATGGGCACCATAGAACCACTGCATATTCTAGTTTTGGCCTAACAAAAGTCGTGAAATAAACAAGACTTCTGTGACGGAAAACTCGGTCCATCGCTTAGAGGCACCTCGTTGTCCGCAGGCTAGCCTTGGCTATGTGAGAACCATGTGTTCTGTTAATACACTAGAACCATGTGAGACACACACACACACACTGTATGTAATTACCTAAGTGTAGTTACAGGATGAGAGCTATGCTCGTGGTGTCCCGTCTTCCCAGCACTCTTTGTCATATAACGCTTTGAAACTACTGACGGTCTTGGCCTCCATCACCTTCTCACCTAACTTGTTCCAACCGGCTACCACTCCATTTGCGAAAGTGAATTTTCTTATACAGGGGTACCTCGGTTTGAGAGTTTAATCTGTTCCTGGAGACGGCCGTATTCCGAAGCTAATTTCCCCATGAGAAATAATGGAAAATGGATTAATCCGTTCCTGACTACCCAAAAACCCCACATCAAACTAAATTTTTATACCTAATTCATCTAAATAAACCTACAAACTATGTTCAAGTTATTACTTACCTTGCTGTTGGCGTATGGAAGACGGTGAGGAGGAGGGAGGTGAAGAGGTGTTACTGTTTGAAAGGGAGTTCCCTTCCATTTAACATCAGGCAGTGAGGTCTTCACTGGTGTGCACACTCTGGCACGTTTTGCCTGCATACCACTAAGACTGCCTTGTCTCACTAAGAATCTGTCTAAAGACACTTGTTTCTCCCTACATTTTAACACTTGTCTGTAGTAAGACATCACATTGTCATTTAAAGGTCAATGCAACGGCCTGCTACAGCTTTATCTGGGTGAGATTTTTCAACAAAACTTTGCAATTCTTCCCATACTTAACACATTTCTTAACACTTTAGCGTTATCACGGCGCTCAAGAGCATTACCACTTTTTGTGTTGAGGTCGCACAGCAGACTTGCTCACGAGTCACGAGAAAAAATATTTCTATAAACTCTATTTGTTATGAGATCGATTTTGGGATAGTTTGAAAATGTCTGCCATGAAATTTCCGTTTTCTCTAATAGCCGCATAGCCTATTTGGGAGAACGGCGCAGCATTGCACCATCGAAGTAAGACCATTGTATTGTCGACACGACAAGTGTAATAGACGTAGTTTTTTATTTGGTGCCGGTCTAACGCATCCTTTTTTGACATTTATACTACTGTTCTTATAGAACATTCTATTGCAAACACACTGGTACAAAAATGAAATACGTAAATCGAAAATTAATGTCAGGACAGTGAAAAAGAGTACAGTGGCACCTCGACATACGATTGCCCCTACTTACGATAATTTCGAGTTACGATATAAATTTCATCGAAAAATGCGACTCGACATCCGATGGTGTCGTCGACATCCGATATTTGTTGGTACACGTTCGGGTCGGCCGAGCGCGTGGTTCCCGGTCACGCGGTCCGACCTGCCTCAGTTTACTACATCTACCCGCTTAGTGACGATCATGCCTATAAGAAATTCCGCTTTTGTGGTGATATTTTTGCATTTGAACATTAAAGTAATTATTATATATACGCCATGAGTCCCAGGAAAGTCAGTGGTAAGGCTCAACATATGAGATCCCATGTAAGAATGACCATAGAGCAGAAACAAGAGATCATTCGTAATTATGAAGATGGTGTGCAGGTAGGTGAACTGGCTAGGCAGTACAACAAATCTCAGTCAACGATATCCACCATACTAGCTAAGAAAAAGGACATTATGGGTGCTAAAGTGATGCATCATTACAGACAAATGTTAAAACGAATGGAAAAACAAATGTCTCTTGACAAATTTGTAGTGAGACAAACAAGCACTGAACCACAACCAGGTCCTAGTGGTATTCAGGCAAAACGTAGGAGAGAGAGAGAATACCCCAGAGAAAACATCACTGCCTGATGTGATAATGGAAGGGGACTCCCCTTCCAAACAGTAACAACTCTCCTCCTCAACTCCTCCTCCCCATCACCATCTTCCATATGCCATCAAGAGCCCTCCATAAAGGTAAGAGTAACTTTGGTACTGTATTGTAGTTAGAAAAAAACATTGTATTCAGTATAAAATGTATTTTATGTTAATATTTTGGAGGGTGGGGAATGGATTAATGCAAATCCTTTATTTTTTATGGGAAAATTCGCTCCGACTTCCGATATTTCGACTCCGATCCGTCTCTGGGAACGGATTAGCATCGAAAGTCGAGGCCCCATTGTATACNAGCATTGAATCACTGATAATTGAACATTGTACCCAGTCATTATCACACTCAGGCTCTTCTATAACACTATCATGGCTAAATGATACAAGTTATATATATATTTTGACATTATTAGGCGATGCTGTGGTCACACGCTGAACAGCAGTGCTGTGCGCTCATGCTGCGAGCGCCAGCCTTGGTTGCTCACACACTACTGAGGCTCCCACACCCGGAATGTGGACCACGATTTTTTTTAAAGATGGCGTCTGTTTACAAGAGCCCTGAGGAAGCTGATGTGAACCCATGTAGCCGCGGAGATTTGAATGGAACGTGAAAAATACAAATACCCGGAGGCGCATTGCGCAAACCAGATGCGAGCCTGCAGGCGCGTTGCGCAGTTAAAGGGCTAGACACCTCTATGTACTCTATGTTGTTCTCTGGAATTCTTATTGTATCTGGTTCCCTGAAGATTTCATTTTGTACAAACACACTTTGGAACTTTTCGTTTAATGTTTCACACATTTCCTTTTCATTTTCTGTGAATCTATTTCCCATTTTCAACCTCTGAATATTATCCTTTAACTGCAATTTGTTGTTTATGAATTTTTTATGAATTTTTAGAATAGACCTGGTTCTGTTTGACATTTGTCTGCAATCCCTTTTTCAAAATTTCTTTCTGCCCCTCTCCTCACTGCCGTGTAGTTGTTTCTCACATCTTTGTATCGCTGGTATGTTTGAGGGTTTGGCATCTTTCTGTATTGATTCCATTTTTGTGTCTTTGGTCTCTGGCCCTCTTGCACTTTCTGTTGAACCAATCCTGTTTCCTAGTTCTGCTTCTCTGTTTTGGTATAAATTTTGTTGTGCCTTTATCATATATTTCACAAACTTGACATACATCTCATTCACTTCCTTGCCTAGCAACAAGTCTGTTCAATTATACTCACTAAAAAATTTTCTAAGGTTGCCATAATGTCCTCTCCTAAAGTCAGGTTTTTCAATTGCATCGACCGTCATATTTTCTTCCAGATTATATCGCATTGCATACTTTATTCCCAAAAAGACATGGTCACTTTTACTCAAGGGAGGAAGGTACTGAATGTCAAATATTTCTTCCTCCTTCCTGGTAAATATCAAATCTAGCATGGAGAGAACGTCCCCTTCCCTCATCCTCGTAGCTTGTTTAACATGTTGATACAAGAATGTTTCCAGGATGAGGTCTACAAATTTACAGGTCCAGAAATCTTCTGCTTTAGCTTCATATGCTTCCCAGTCTATGGATTTCAAGTTGAAGTCGCCGACTATCAACAGTCGTGATTTATCGTTATCCGTGTGTGTGTGTGTGTAATTACCTAAGTGTAATTACCTAAGAGTTACAGGATGAGAGCTACGCTCGTGGTGTCCCGTCTTCCCAGCACTCTTTGTCATATAACGCTTTGAAACTACTGACGGTCTTGGCCTCCACCACCTCCTCCCCTAACTCGTTCCAACCGTTTACCACTCTGTTTGCGAAAGTGAATTTTCTTATATTTCTTCGGCATCTGTGTTTAGCTAGTTTATATCTATGACCTCTTGTTCCTAAAGTTCCAGGTCTCAGGAAATCTTCCCTATCGATTTTATCAATTCCTGTTACTATTTTGTATGTCAGCAGGCTGGCTGGCAGGATGTGCCAGCAGGCTGCCTGGCAGGATGTGCCTGCAGGCTGGCTGGCAGGATGTGCCTGCAGGCTGGCTGGCAGAATGTGCCTGCAGGCTGGCTGGCAAGATGTGCCTGCAGGCTGGCTGGCTGGCTGGCAGGATGTGCCTGCAGGCTGGCTGGCAGGATGTGCCTGCAGGCTGGCTGGCAAGATGTGCCTGCAGGCTGGCTGGCTGGCTGGCAGGATGTGCCTGCAGGCTGGCTGGCTGGCAGGATGTGCCTGCAGGCTGGCTGGCTGGCAGGATGTGCCTGCAGGCTGGCTGGCTGGCAGGATGTGCCTGCAGGCTGGCTGGCAGGATGTGCCTGCAGGCTGGCTGGCAAGATGTGCCTGCAGGCTGGCTGGCTGGCTGGCAGGATGTGCCTGCAGGCTGGCTGGCAGGATGTGCCTGCAGGCTGTCTGGCTGGCAGAATGTGCCTGCAGCTGGCTGGCTGGCAGGATGTGCCTGCAGGCTGGCTGGCTGGCAGGATGTGCCTGCAGGCTGGCTGGCTGGCAGGATGTGCCTGCAGGCTGGCTGGCTGGCAGGATGTGCCTGCAGGCTGGCTGGCTGGCAGGATGTGCCTGCAGGCTGGCTGGCTGGCAGGATGTGCCTGCAGGCTGGCTGGCAGGATGTGCCTGCAGGCTGGCTGGCAGGATGTGCCTGCAGGCTGGCTGGCAGGATGTGCCTGGTGGCTGGCAGGATGTGCCTGCTGGCTGGCAGGATGTGCCTGCTGGCTGGCAGGATGTACCTGCAGGCTGGCTGGCAGGATGTGCCTGCAGGCTGGCTGGCTGGCAGGATGTGCCTGCAGGCTGGCTGGCTGGCAGGATGTGCCTGCAGGCTGGCTGGCTGGCAGGATGTGCCTGCTGGCTGGCTGGCAGGATGTGCCTGCAGGCTGGCAGGCAGGATGTGCCTGCAGGCTGGCTGGCTGGCAGGATGTGCCTGCTGGCTGGCTGGCAGGCAGGCTGGCTGGCAGGAAACATCCAGAGGATGTTTGCCAGACATCTTAATAATCAGGTAGGAACAATTAAGGACTTTTATAAAGCGGATCAGGACTTCACTTATTGGTGAGTACAAACAAAATACGGTTGCATTTACACTATGAACCTGTCAATTTTTTCCCCTAGAGTTTTTTCTTCTTTTTTTTTCTTTTATTTGGGGGGAAAAATTTCTTTTCACATTTCTGTTTTATTTTTTCCCTCTATTTCTCATTTACGAATTTACATGTTAACTGACGGGTCTCGTCCCCAAGGGGTTCGGAAACCAAGTGGTGCTCTGTAATACATTTTTTTCTCCTACAGATGGTTCTGCAATTAGTACTTCCTGTCCATACAACAACCCTCAAGTCACTGATGCACCTGACAGCCCAGGAGAGAGGGTAAGTTGTACTGATGATCTGCAAGATAAGGTAACTTAAATTAATAGGGTGGAAGTGAGAGTTAGTTACTGATAATCCAGAGAAATGTAGGCTTCCTGTTCCTGTAAGGACTCATTCACCATACGGGCCTTAGAAAACCCCGGTGGGCTCGGTCGTACCCTTGGATACGTCTTCCGAGCCCACTCTCACCTTGTGCAAATTTGAGGGTTGTTCATCACCTCTGCCTCAGGGTGACGATCATCCATTCTGCCTCCGTCATGCTCCCTGTTGGGTCGGGGACATCTATGACCCAGAGTCTTGCGGGACTTGCTCCCTGCTTGTGCTCCAGTTCACTCATCCCTTGTCTGATATTCTGCTTGGTCAGGCAGCTGCCATGCTGCATAAATGTTTCTCTATGCTTCAACGGG